>VZRE01002554.1:76587-171646 GCA_013396775.1 Cephalopterus ornatus | reverse complement strand
CCGAGGGGCCGAGGGGCCGAGACAGCGCCCCGCCGTGCGGGGACAGGGGCAGTGCTGCTACCGCCGCCGGGCCCCCACCTCGCTGTGCCACTGGGCGCACAATAGGCCAGGATCTCCCTTTTTGTCCTCGTGAGAACCAAGGGAAGGCGGCAGCTCCCGGGTTCAATCCCCGGAGCACGGTGGTCGCTCCCAAGAGCAAGGAGACGATCTCTCTCAAGGATACCCCTTGGGAGTCGTCTCATCTGTGTTAGGTTTGCTTGCGGGATGCCCTGCTGAGACCCTCTCTTGTGCTGGGTTGTGTACCCACAGTCGAAATTTTTAATTGCCCGTATCTGCTCAAGAATCCTCTTTGCGTTTATCCCTCAGCTGGATGATGTGGGAGCTGTGGAACATGGTAGGTCAAAATGACACGAGTCTGCAGAGTGCTGGCACGGATCCTCTGTGAAGTTACCTGACTGCCAGCTCGAGTGCATACATGATGATCTGTGCCCAGGAGGCTTTGCAGACTCAGCTCGGTATGAAACATTCTGCAGAAAGAGCCATGGTACGTTCAGTTCCCTGGAGCAACCGAGAAGCAAGAGAAAAGCTCTTGGCGTTACTTACAGAGACTGAGGAATTGCACCTTAAGCCTCCCATACCAAGCGTGCAGATGTCTTTCAAATGCTTAGCTGTTTTGGCAAGAATCCCATAAGGTAAAAAACCTGAAACACTGGGGACATGTTAGGAGACAAGTGGGTTTCCGGTAAGGTCTGGTTGTTGGTAAGAACCATCCGACCTCCGGAGCATCAGTCCAAATGGACCTTCCTGTTTTAAATACCACCTCAAAACAGGATAAACCTTGTATCTTCTAAATATCTCTACATTCTGTGGCTGTAAATGGTTACTGAAACATCATCCCATTTCATGCTCCAAGGAGTAAATTAGTTGATGTATTTCTCTCTGTTGTTTCCCATTTTGTTCCTGTCACCAGAGTGTGACTCTAGAGCAGCTGAAGTCATGCAGAAGGTCGTGAACACGAGCGGGATGATTGAGTGGGTTTGCAGCAGCCCTGCCTGAGACTGCATGATGAAGTTGTGAAATTGCCTCTGTTGCTCTTTCCTTTAGTCTCTATCAGCTGCTGTTGAACAAGGTTGATGTAGGATGGTTTTGAAGCTGGTTTAAACTTGAAAATACAGGTTGAAGCGGGGTTTATTTTTGTGCGGTTTATTTAATCATCTGAACAAAAAGTAAATAAATTGACAAATGATCTGTGGAGGAGGGGACGCTTCAGCGTAGAAAACCTCTGTTTTCAGACAGGTTAAAATGAGATTCTCGTTTGAAAACTAAGCTAATTGCTAGTGGTTTATTGCAGCATTACAATCCAAACAAAATGCCTCAACATCATTACAATTAAAAGATCCATAGACCTGAGCTGATTTTGCACCAGCTGTAAAATTATTTTAAATGTTGATTTCCCCCACCCCTCTCTAGTTATGGGCAAAAAACTTTTCAGAAGTACCAAAAATGAGGTACTAATGAGATACTCTCTGCCTGCTTCTTTTGTTTAGCTTTCCATCCACACCTATGTCTGCTGAGCCGCTGGTGTCCTCTGCGGGGACATGCGGGTAGGGGGTGCTGTGACAGTAATACTTACACATCTTTGGTAAGCAGTCAGGCAGTTAGTTCCTAGTAGCCTTTTCCCACTCGTGCGCTCTTTTCCCAGCCTTTCCGAGAATGGAGTTCCTGGCGGTAGTAACCCCTGGGAGAGGTCAGCGCTGTAGAACTAGAACAAAGCAGTGCATGTTTCCCTTTCTAGTCTTATCAAATAGCCTGGTGGTGAGTTGGTATTACCTCTATTCCCTCTGCAAAGCTTAGTTTGATAGTGGTGCAGTTGTTTAAAAAAAGTCAAGTAGTAATAAAAACAATATATAAACCTCCTTTGCTATGTGAAAGTATTAAAGTGCCTTCCTTTATTCCTAATTTGCTATTGATGTGGCATCTCTAAGTAGTTTATTGATGAAGTGCTCTATTTGCTTTTCACTGCCCTGTTTTGTTCTTGGCCTTATCCCCAGGGCCTGTGAAACCTTTTAGAAATTCCCACTGGTGCTATGTAAATGAGAATAAAGCTAATCACCTCCTGGATCTCTCCTGCTGCTGAAAGAAACTAGCAGTCTGCTCAGTGAGTCTTTCTGCTCAACAATACCGCATTTTCAAGTCAGAATATTCTCTCTGTGAAGAGCGTTGCCTCAGGGCTCTTAAAAGTGATGGAGAATTAAATAAAGGCCTGACACAACCAAAACCAATTAAGGGCAATTCACAAGACTGTTTTATAACTGTCGCAA
This sequence comes from Cephalopterus ornatus, assembly GCA_013396775.1. Lineage (NCBI taxonomy): Eukaryota > Metazoa > Chordata > Aves > Passeriformes > Cotingidae > Cephalopterus > Cephalopterus ornatus. The sequence continues at coordinate 169,325 of VZRE01002554.1, read as the reverse complement.
AATAAGTGTAGTACAGTCTGTTAACCTACTTTTGCTTGCCACATCCCTTACCATTATTTTACAAGTATCATCATTTGGGTTTTTTTAATGAGGGAATGTTCTGTTGTTTTGTGATTTCAAAACGGGAAATGGAAAAATTAAATTAACATCACAGATAAGTAATAAAATTATCTGTGTTCATCTTTAATGCCGTGTGGCTGACACAGCTGAGGTGATATCCTGAAAGAGAGAATTACAAGGAACTTCCTTGAATCAAAGGAGTAAAAGATTAATTCCAAGTAAAGGACAAACAGACATCCTCCAATACTTTCTGAAATTTTATGTTGTTGTAGCACATACAAAATGTAAAATACGTGGCCAGGCTTTCTTAGGTGTTTAGAGGCTGTCAAAGTTGTGGTGAATATAGCACAAAGAGGATAATTTTATGTACCGTGTAAAACATGATTAAGTGAGGGAAGCAACACTTTTGCTTCAGTCCTTCTGTGTGAAAGTCAGATAGTATTTGTGTCCATTGAATTTAAACTATGTGTCTGTTAGCTTAGGGGTTTTCTAGCTCTGTATGCACGTGTAGTCCATACATCTGGTATATGAATGTGCCAGATATTACAAATCCAGATGTTCTCAACCCAGGACTAGCTCCTCAGCTTTGCTGCAGCACAGCTAAACACAGGTCTGTCATGTCTCACACTGTGAGCACAGGGCTCACCAAAGCTAGGGACAATCATACATGCCAAGCATCCTGGCATAACCTCTCATAGGGGGTCTTGTGGGGATGTTTGGTCATGGTCTGTGACTCCTTGACTAAATATCCCTGGAGCAGAGGAGGAATCGTGCTTAACAGTGGTCAAAGGGTAGATGGTGAAAATAGGACAATGTGCTCAAATGATCCTCTCTAAGAAATCTTGCTCACCTGCTGCGGTCTTTGTCATAACCTGTCCTTACACGGTACAGCTCATCAGACATTCCCCTCCCTCCCCCTCTTCTCATCACAGAGCCCAACACAGGCCTATAAGGCCTATAAATATCAAGGGAGCGAAAGCCTAATCCCTTCTGAAAATGATCGCTCTGTCCCCTTCGGTCCTGCCCCAACATTAAAATCATTCCTTCCTAAAACTAGCTCTCTTTGCTGGAGCTCTATGAATTTCCCATATTTTCCCCACTATACTCATGCAGTTCTGTGCCCTCATAGCCAGCACATTAAACGGTTTATGGCAAAGGCAGTTTCACACACTGTGCCTTCTCTAGTAGTCCACATCAGTGAGTCCAACAAATTTGCAGCATGACTCAGTCCCATAATTGTTCTGAAAACCACACAACCAGAGACACCCTCGTCTCTCCCTTTGATTCACTAAAATGGTTCTCAGATTTATTACATTTTCTTGTCTCTTTGATGTGCAGCTAAGTGCAGTGGGCAGCCAATAAAAGACTCTCAGTGCCTTGGGAAGGGTGGATTGTTACTCGTGAGATTCCACTGTGATGTACAATCATCAAATCACACTGGAGGTGGCATGTGTTCCTTTTATCAAGCCCCATCAGCTGATAAAATATGAGGTCAGAAACAGCTAGAGCTTTGGCACAGGCAGAGAGGTTGACGAAGAATGACTCGCTGTGGCTGTGATTTGGAGCTAGAGCTGCTTGTGACTGCAAGAACATCTGTTACAAGATGGTCAAAGGGTGCATGCACAGATTTGGTCCTGCTGAGGCATGATGCTTGTGCTGTTGAAGTTGGAAACTTGTCAAAACAAAGAGAGGGACTTATAGCTACACTTAAATTGTCTTTGTGTCTCCAAGGTTGCTGTACTTGAGATTAACCTGACCATCAGAGTGGTCCCCTTAGCTCACCCGTGATGTGATTCTTTACTGGCTATGATGGCACCTCAACAATGCTTTTGCCTTGCACCCCTTCTGTGTCTGATAAAAGCAGAAGCTAATGATCAGTGGTCCTCTAGGACTTTTTTTGGTCCCTTATTTTTTTTTTATTTTTTATGCAGTCATGCATATATTGGTGCAAGGGGCTACAGATATGGAGTTCTGGACTCAACCTGGATCTAAACCTGTATGCTATAGCTTGCTGCTTCTGAGCACTTCTGATGGGCAGACTATTTATTCTGCTTGCTACTCTGTCCGTGTAGTGCTTTCTTGCCCTCACTCCCACCACCAGCTCATGGCTGCTCGCACAGCAGTCAGGTATTACATATCACACAGGTTAATGAGTATGTCAGGATCCATCCTGATGTGTGCTCAATGAGTACAGACCGCAGCGTGGAGTTGGACAATTCACCTGGCTTTTCATTGCCTCATGCTCTTCATTCTCAATGGCCTCTGCAGATACTGATTTATTGCAATGCCCTGCAGCCTGTGTTTGCTCACACCCAGCTGAAGTACCAGTGAAATCCAAGGTATGGACTGTAGTGCTGAGCAGACTGTGAAGGTGCAGACACTTGGAGGGCCACAGGCCTCGGGCTCTAGGGGCAGCACTTCCATTACATGCTGCAAAACACAAAGATCAATTTTTTGTGTCAATTCAAATAAAGTAGTGTAGTGTCTTTTCTCCTGAAAGGCTACACACATCACAACAGCTGTCTGGCTGTCTACAGGTTTGGACTGCAACACTCCAGCAGTTCCTTGCCATCTGTGTAACGGTCTCCAATCTGGCAAACATGAAGTAAGAAAGAATTACTCACAGGAGTTAAATTTTAGATTTCTGGTGCTTGTTAAACCACTGCTGCTGGAAATAAATGTATTTCCAGAAGTTGTAGGGTGATCAGGAAGGAAGGGCATTGGGGAAAGAATTGACGCCACTAGGAGCGTGTCTGAAGTCTCAGCACTTGCAGCCTCTGGGAGAGGGTTAGGTGTTCATATGCAGGATAAGTCTCTACCTCTTGGATCTCAAATCTGAATTTTACAATCCTGACTTATACACCAATTTTCAAGCAGTTATTTTAAATACAGGTAATTTTATGTCTACATTTTCTTTATATTGTCTATGTGCATACAGACTTCTCAAAGTGAGATCTTAATCTGCAGCTGGTGTATTTAATAGCTATAATTAGGGAAATGGTTAAGAATACCTGATTTTATCTCATTTATGCTTCCTTTTCTGTTAAGGAAGATGCGCATTATGATAGTGCTGCAATAAAACACAATAAAATGTTAATGGTAAGATCTGGAGATAATATTAAAAATGAAAAGGACAGTTTTAGAATATAAAGCATGGTAGAAATTTTGTTTACCTCCAAGGCTCAAATTTCCACATGGAAGGCTCATACTATTATCTGACTTTCTTTTAGAAGCAAAAGAGTGTTAAGCTCTAGTGATGAAAGGGCTGGAGAACTGCAAGCTTAACAGTAAGTGCAATAAAAATGAAGTATTTGAAAGTGTTTGACTATCTGCTCTGTGTAGGTTACCTGTCTGCAGAGCACGAGCTGTGGAAAACATTCAGGAAGTTACTGAAGACACATTAAGCCCCTGAATAGAAGGGAAGAAGCTTTCTGCAATTTCCAATGGAACTGTAATTTGGAAAAGACAGATCACAGAGTTGTTAATAATGCCAAATAAGAGGGACAAGGAGAAAATTTAAGTGGTGGTGCCTTGATTAATCGTACTACTTAATTGTTAGCTTACCACCTGGGGCGGCAAGACTGCTTCAATCTGCTACCTTCAAGACACATTGCCTTTTAAGTTTTACCACTGAGTGAACAGTCTTCGAGATGGAGCAGGCCCCAGTAACGGCTCTCAGATGGTGATATGGATTGGGGCTGCACCAGGTTGGGCTCCTGCACTCGATGCAGCTTCTAGCACAGTGATAGCAAGCTGTGCCTTCTCAAACAGTCTAGTGCTCTTGTCTTTTCCTGCTGTGAAAATACCCGCCTAGTGGGTGTCCCTTTGCAGCAGAAATGCTGATTTGAAATAGCCTCCAAAATAAAACTAACAAATTAGTGCTGTATCGGGACCAGAGGAGAATCAGGCTAAATACTGCAGGGCTTTGGCAAGACTGCTCTAGAAGGAACTAGCTCTGGTATGAGCAGAAGCCAGTTTGCTCCACTTGGTTCCGTGGCCAGCATCTCCCTGATGCCTTATTTAGCAATGTGAACCTTCCCAGGGAGCTATTTCTCATTGACTCCAGGGCCATTACATACCCAATATGGGGATGCTGGGCAATGCTTCTAGGAGCACCAGACAGGTAAAAAGGGAAGTGTGTGCTTCTACCAAGAAGGTGGTAGTGAGTGACTAGTCAGGGAAGTACACAACTGCAGGAGTGTGCAGTGTCCTACAAGTGGTCTCAGACTCTGAAATTTTGGCATGAGCTGGAAGGACCCATTACTGTTACCGTTCTCCTAGGCATCAACACCACTTCCCTCCCCTTGAAGCTGGATTTAGATCATGAAAGAAGAGGCTGACTTGTGTCCATCTTGCCACTTGTTTGATTGTTGAATACAACAATCTGTGTTATTAGATATAATCTAACGGGATCACACATCAGTCATCTCATCTTGGTCTGGATGCAGTGAAGATTCAGGACAAAAAGCATAAGGGGACTGTATAATTAAAGATCAGGTTAATGCCTGCACGTAAGTGTGGCTGAATTCAGGCTTCACAAGCAACACCAAATTTTGCCATTTCTGGTCGTAGTTCAGCATTTAGATGTCAATGGCTTTTGCCCTGCATAGCAAGACACAGTGCTGATGACTCCTGCAGTTTGTGAAGGCCAAAATTAAGCATTAATTATCTTACATGAGTGTAATAAGTTAGCTTACTGTCATCTACAGTGAATTACCTCTGAGCCTTCAGTACTCTAACTCAGAGCCTTTGGTGGTCCTGATACCCTTATTCCTCTGTGCACATCTACATGGTTGAGGTCTGGGATGTTTGAAAAGGATTACTGTCTCATGTGCTTGACTCAAAAGATAAGGAGAAGGTAACACAATACAGTATCCTCTTTCCTGCCCTGAAAGGCAAGGGCCTCATGTCTCTGCAGTTTGTTTGGGAGATTAGGAGGGACATACATTGCTGGTGATGAGTTTAGGAAGGAAGATGCTAGCCCTCATTTCTTAGCTGGGGAATTCTTGACCCTGACAAGGAAGGAGAAGGATAAGAAGTGAGTTTTAGTGCTGGATATGTTGGTACTACTGTGGAGGGAGAACAAAGGAGCTTAAGGCACTGTTCTTTTTATTTTTGCCTGCCCAGGGATGACACTTCTCAGTCCATCATGGGGGTTCCAGAGTGGTGTGACAAGATGGTCATGTGAAGTACAGTTCTCCACCATCTTCCATCTGCAGCTGCTCTGGCAGCTCATCAGTGTCTCTGGGCAATATCTGCTGCTGCTCTGCCAACAGGTTCAGCCTATCCCCAGCATGCTGATAGACAAGCTCAGGTGGTTCATGAGCAGAGACAGTTTGGAGGCTGATGCTTTGGCTGGGACATGTTTGCTTTGGCCAACTCTGCTATAGGAACGACTGCAGAGAACAGAGGTGCTTTGCAGTATTGGCAGTGCCTGAAGTCAGCAGGAATTCAGAATGAGCCCTGCCTTGAAGCATCAGCATGTGCCTCACAGCTCCCTCAATGCTTCAGTCATGCTGGAGTATTGCCAACATGCTTTCCAGCCTAAGGAAACCGAGAAGTGAAATAACAGAGGTTTAAGATTCAATGTTACAACCAAAGCAGAGTGGAATTTCCAAGGCAAAGATAATTCTTTATCCCAAAGCCATTCCCTCTGCAGAGTATGAATACCTGCTTCCAAAAAATAGAGGTCTGATCCTTCTCAGAGACAGATTGCAAGAATCCATTGTAAAGGCAAGACTTAAGTAATCCTAATGTAGGATGGACCAGTGTCCCCAGTAAGAGATTCTTTCAGAAAGGAAAAGAAGGAAAGGAAAGAAATGCCCTTGTTCTACTACAACATTCTTCATGGACAAGATTTAACGCCTTTGGCTTTATGAATATATTGCTCAATAATCTGAATGTATGTTAGTTCAGTGCACACTGTAAAAATACTTGGATAATATTCTATAGAGCACATTCTCACTCTCATTAAACCTAATACAAAACTGAATGCATTTCAAATTTATACTGTGGTGACAGTGAAGATGAATAAAGTTATTTTCTTCACTGTGGGGCCTGTGAAGTCACAAATAATGCAGCTATGTTAGGTGATGGGCAGCCTAGGAAGTCAGGCTATGTTTGCTCAGAATGAGCATTTGCTGTTACGAAGAATTTTCCTTTATTCTCTAAGGATGATATCAATTGCCACTAGTCCAAATGAACTGTTTCAGTGATGACATCTTCCAGAGAAGTAGGCTGAAGCAGGAGGGGAAAAATATATAATGAATGAGGTTTTTGCCTTTGCTCTGCCCTTTCTATAATGAATAAAATAAGAATGAGTAGTGAAGAAGAATAATCCATAAAACTCCCAAATGCAACTGGAAGAGATGTTCCCTCACGCAGAAAACAGCCATTGGTCTGCCTTCTAAAGATGCTTTCAGAACCATTGGACCTGGTATTTTTGAGAGGATGATGCTGGAGACAGAAGGGCCCCGAGCCAGAGCGCAGCCACAGTGCAGAACAGAGTGGCTGCCCCGGGCAGAGCTCTGGTGCCTGAAAGGCAGTTACTGCAGGGAGTGGGCCACAATTTAGCCAATGTCCCCAAAGTTATCTAAGCTATGCAGAATAGCTTGGGATCAGGAACATGCCAAGGTATCTTAAGACCCCTTTAGCCCTATTTCTGGAGCTGCAAGTTTCTAAGTTCAGTAAAAATCTAATTTAATGTCGTAACAGCTCTGAGAAAGACTCTCCCATCCCTCTTGCCACCTAAGGCACTAAATTTACTTGAATCCTTAACTAGAGCCTTCCCCCAGAAAGCACCTGCTGGCCTGAGAATCTCTCCAAGAGTGTCTCTCTCCCAGATTTGCTTTTTCCTGTAAGGTTATAGAGAAAGTTTGCTGGAACTTAAGAGCTCTGATTCTAGGTACAAGGCAGATTTAACAGCAGCAGATGAACCATTAACCACCCTTGGGTGCCCAAGAGAACTGCTCTGAGAAGAGGCCATGGGAAGCATCGCTCTGATATTGGCCAGGTAACCCACAGCCTAACATAGAAGGATGAATTGAAACCACCAGCCAGGATGCTTGCCTTCTGTTTTCCAGAGAGCAATCCTGAGCTGGAGATTTTGTCCATGCTAGGGAGTGTTCATTGGTATTTTAAATTGTGAACTTTATATCACCATTTTATAGTGCAGAATAGCAGGCTCTTCACCCATCTGATAAGAATTGTTCAGCATCATTGTGTATAAATCTGTTAGGTCATGCCTGCATTTCCCAGCTATTGTTTTAGGAGTCTCCTTCCGGAATTTAAAAGAAGGGAAATATCTTCTTTAATATCTATTATCTTGCAGCTTTGAAGCTGTGCTGAACAACAAAGACAGACAAACATTTAATTCTCTGTTAATCCTTTAAATATCTTTACAAGCACATGGCATTCACACACTGTTAAGCCCGTCTCCTGTAGCAGCTGTATGTCTTCTTTTAACTCTGCCTTGAAAGCCCATAGCTTCAACTGGGGTGGAACAGGAGCCCACAGTACTTCATCCCATGATGGCTTTCTGGGTGGTATAGAGAGGGATGGGTTTCCATAATAAAGCAATCATCTGGATTGAATTGCAGATATCTAATCCTCTCACAAGCTACTCCTGTTTAGTTTTGTGAAGTGAACAAAGACATCAACTTAGACATGCTTCAGGCTGGATTCGGATATCTCTGGGACCTTCTGATCATTCCAGTGATTAGCCAGCTTTGGTAACTTCAACACAGGATCAAAATCTTTTTCTTCAGGAAAGGGGGCTCAAATACATTTCCTTAACTCCACCCCTCAGGAAAATGTCTGAAGTGGCAGACACGGCAATTTGGACAAACCCATCTCTCTTAAGCATCCTGCTGTGTTTTTATGGTATGGGAGCAGAATGGAATCTGAGTAGCTGCATTACAGAATGGGGGAGTGGGCTGTGAGATGTTGATGTTCATATAATTTCATGAGTATTCATTGATTTAAGCCCCACAAAAATATTTTTTTCCTTTTCTTCCTCAACATGAAAACTTTTCATTTGTTTTCAGTGGTTTTTCTGCCTTTCTGTGGGGACCCACGAAGATATTTAGTCCATTCCACTGACTGAAGACAGCTAACCATACCGCTATAATTTCTGACACCTGCCTAAGCAGGTCCTGAGGACCTTCAGACCCCATACCCTCCTCATCCTCATATTATCCTTCCTGTTAAAAACTTCTACCTGGCATCTAACCTGAACCTGTGATTTCTTGGCCTGTACAGATCAATATGAAAAATACCCAATTTTTACCCCTGGAAGCAATAATTTATCTTTTCAAAGACTCTATCTTTGTCTAGGCTATCCTATCCCCACTCAGATCTCCTCTCCTTCAGGCTAAGCAACCTTAGTTCTTTTTTATATATTACCTAGACTTCTGTTCATTTCCATTGCTTATTTCTGCCTGGGCTTCATCATATTACCAGGGTGCTGCTAGCACTGGTAGAGCTAAAATCCGTGGGCCAGACATCATCATTTTGATCAGAATGGGCATTGGAGCCAGGGTTTGGGCTCCTTGTTGAAAATCTTGCCTTTTATCAAAAGCTGTAAAAGCCTGGTGAAAGGATTGTCTGATGAAAGATAGTTTAATAAAAAGTAGCATTTCTGGAGATAATCTGCCATCCAAGTGCACAGCTATGCCGTGTTGCGGTGTTGGTGGCCATTGGGAGATTCTTCTTTATTGCACACTCACTTGCTGAAAGCTAAAACCGATCTAATAGCAGGAGGCTTTGGAGGCACAGTCAAGTGTATAAAAAGGACTCAATTTTAATTTTTTTTTAAAAAAGAAAACCCAAAGGGAAAGCCAAAATAGGCCATTACTGAGGGTTAAAAACACAGATGTAATAAAAGAATATTTCTGAGGTTTTGTGTGGTTTTGTGCACTTGAGTCACTTATAAAAAGACTGTATTCAGTGTTGAGAAACTAATGAAATGTTCTTCAAGATTTTTTTTAATCCATTTTTTTAATTATTTACTTCTTCAAACAGCACTATCTTGTCAGTTGTTGAAAGCTTCTCTTTGTAAGCCTCTAAAGCACTCCAGACATTTTCTATGAGAAGGTTTAAACTCCCCAGTATAAACAGATGGTCTGTTGGTATTTGTATGTCAGAAGCTAGCAGTTCATATTGTAAAACACACTAGATTAAGTCTTTGGGGTTGGAGGGAAAGTTAATGAATAAGATTATCATGCGATGGCTTTACTCTAGCAAGATCTCCAGAATTAATCGAGACCAGTGTGGCACATAATAACATAAAGATGCCATGTAACCATGGGGAAACTCTTTTGATTAGTGAATTTGTTACTTAAATGAAGGGAAAAGTTGGCTTTAAGGGAGTGTTATGCATGAAATCCTGATTTTAGCTGTACTAATGCAGTTAACTTGCTGCTCACGTGTGAATGGGGGTACCATGTAGCCCTGCAGCTTTGATCAGCCTTTGGGAACACACATGGAGTTCCTGTCTCTGCTGTAGACATCCTGTCAGCCTGGTTATCTAACAGACCAAGGCTAACATGTTCACACAAAGGAAATTACATGAGAGAGTACAACGGGTTTCTTTACACTGATTTTGATTTGCTGTACGGTGAAGTTACTCACAAAGGTACTATGAATAACATTATGCCAATTAGAAGTCCTGCTCAAGGACAAGTACCATGGAAAAAAAGCACAATTCTTAAAAGAGGAAGGAATTCAAAAAGGAATAAACCATCATTGGCAAAGTTGTGTGGATTCACAAAGGGTTATTTTGCCCAACACATATTTATTTTAGACATTCTTCAGTATTTACTTTAAAGACACTGTGAAGTTTGAGGAATCAAATAATATGGCTTGTGCATTCTGACACATTTCTCTTTTTAAAAACTGCAATTTCTTGTAAAACAAATTTGAAGAGATGCAGCCAAATTGCAGGGTGGCCACATATGCTTTTCCTTGAGAAAGTTAGATGTCTTTCACTGATGGAAATTTCATTGATATATGAATTATATATTAACTTGACTGTCATGTGTACCCACTTAGTCATGAAATCAGCTTATGGAACTAACCGTATAGGATACATCTACAAGAAGGAGCTTTCCAAATCAGATCCTCAAACAATAGCACAATAATTTCTAATGAATATTCCCCAGTGGCTGGTACCATGGAGTTCTTCAGGAACTAACTTAATTTAAAAAAAAGATAATTTTAGGCCTCTGGAGTTGAACTTCCCTGTTGTACCTAGAGACCAGGTCTGCACAAAAGGCAATTTGAATACATTCTCTGGTTTAATTTTCACCATGTCCCTCCAACATAATGGTATCAAGGGCAAACTCTGCCCTTACATCCTGTTTATTGACCTTCACAATGACCAGGAACCTTTCCTTTCGTGTCAAATTGGTGTTGAGGGATAGGTTTTGCCTTCAGATCTGTTAGCTTCAACACGAGCTGCATGGATGCACCTATACTCAGCATTTCACTGAAACACTTAACAGCACCACAGGGTTTTCCTGATGTTCCTGGGCATGAAGGATAAAACAGAGCAACTGTGTCCTCCCAAACAAGGCAGACCAGTCAGCCAGAGTGAAAACATGGCAGGCAGCCTTCCAAAAAATGTAGATAGAGCATCTTTGTTGTCTGAAGCTGTGCACAGGAATGCATGATATGTCTGAGGAGAGTGAGCTGCTCACCAGGCACATGCCAGCGCAGCCAAGCAGGGCATTATCCATGCTGCTTCAGGAGGCATGGGCTGGCTCTGCCATTGCACATCCCAAGGGTGATGGAGCAGCTCATCCAGCCTTGGTACCCAGTCACACAGTACACCAGCAACACAAAGATCAGCATGTCCACCCAAAAAGGCCATCACTTCCTGGGTTATCACTCTTCAGCACACAGGAGACTGAATTATTACAGGCAAAACAATAATTTAAGCTCTGGCTCTTTTAAAGGAGCTCCTTGTAATGAAAATGTCAGATTGGCAATTGCTACTTTGGGTTGGGTTTCTTTTTTCTTCTTTGTGTGTGTGTGGTTTAGGTTTTTGTTTGTTTGTTTGTTTTAAGCTTAGATTTCCGAGTCCTAATCAGCCTGCTTTTTCCAGTTTGCATGACCTGTTCTGGAGCATATGGATGAGGATTTCACCCTGCAATTCCTCCACTTTGACAGTAACTTCTGGTTGAGCTAGCTTGCAACAATTTTGTGAACAAGAAATCAATGAAATAAATTTTGTATTTTGTTAAAAAGGATACTTGGGGTATGATTTGGAATCCTAGTCAATAGGGTCTGTCAAACTGGTCTGCATGACTCAGAATGCCCAATTTAAAAATTAGGATGAAGTAAGGTTTTCTTGTGGTCTAAGCTTTTATTGTGGCAAGAGGAATCCTCTCCCTGTCATCCCTGGTTCTTTGCAGCTGCCAGACCTCCACGCTGCCCTAGGAGGCAGCAGCAGTCTTGGCTGGTCTGCCCAGCTGAGCTGGTAGTGGTTCCCACCAAGTGATTCAGATGCAGTGGGAAAGGTCAGCCCTCATCTGCGTCTGGCACAATTCCTGCTGTGCTGCATTTGGCCAGGCAGGGAAAATACTCACTACCACCCCTGTCTCACACCCCTTCCACGTGGTCTCGCTGGCTGAATCTCCCTGGGCAGAGGATACAGGCCTGGGGATATTTTCTGGCATGGAATCCATGTGGCGCAGGGTGATGTGTGTCCATATTATTATGCCATCCTATCTCTCTTGTCCTGCATCCACAGTGGGAATATCTCGATGGTGAGACCTGTAGGAGGGCGGATATTGCACTCGAGCACTACCAGGGACCCCCACAGCCTGGTGGCAGAGGCAACCACACTTCAGGGGGCCCAGGCTATTTTTCAGCTCACTGATACAGACATGTTCTTCAGGTGGGCAGCAGCCCTGCCTGAGGCTCCCACATCCCACCTGCCCTGTCTTCTGCCTTTATAGCCAGGATAGACAAAGAAGCACCTTTAGGGCTTAAGTTTCTTGACCTGTTTCAGGTTTACCTTCAGATGAGTGGGACTGTACCTTATTTTCCCACCTTGACTGCAAGGGAAGCAACGTCTGCTGCCTTCGTTAGAGATGCTGAAGTGAGAAGAGAGCCATAAATCTCCTGGGCACCTCCTCACTTCAGCATGTCCATCCAGGATTGGGAGTGTGAGCACAGTGGGTGCAGTGGGACACAGGGTGCCTTCCAGCATCCACCTCCATCTCTCCAGTGAAAACACCAGATGCCAGGGAAGGATAGAGGAGCCATTTACGGGTGGGAGTCAGATACAATGGAGGGACCGAGCAACACTAGCAAAAAACCCCATGAGGGCAGCAGCCAGCAGAGCTGGTGTTGTGAGGGGCAGCCAAGGGAGGTGCCTTCCTGCTTACCGTGTGGGGGAATGTGAGCAGAGAGGGACTAAAAGGGCAAATGTGCTGGATGGCAGTCCCTGAGCATCACAACCAGCAGGGAAGCAGTTAAGATGCGGGGAGCACTTTTTTATTTTTTTTTTTACATCTGAAAATAGCACAAGGCAGCCTTTGAGCACAGTCATTGATGCGCTGACATTTGTCCCTCTGAAACATCCCCTTCCACCACCCCTTCTGCTCAGTTTGTGGGGTAGGAAGAGCCGCCCACTTGAAGATGGAGCCCAGAAAGCCTCTTGAGGAACAGGACATCACTTCCTCGGCACTGACCTGCTAAAAATAGCCTGGTAGGGATGAATATTTGTGTGAAACAGTCTGGACCCGATGTGATCTGAAATCTCTTTAGGCTGGAATCTCTTTAGGCTAGAATGAGGTGTAATGTGATGCAGGCAAGGAGGAAAGGAGGAGAAGGGAGTTGCCTGATTTCTGGCATCTCATTAGAGGTCTCTGCTAGTGAGGGGAAAGGGGCAGATATCTTCATGGAATGATCCAGGGCAGGGCATGGGCTTGGGGACCTCGCCAGCCCTTTTGGGGTGCCTAACTCTTGGGGGTTCACAGTTCTCGGCTTTAACTTCTGCAGGATCCCAGGGCAAATTGCTGTGCTGCAAGATTCTATGAACCCATTCACCAGGACATAAAATACCACTTTTTGTTAACCATTACTTGTTAACCCTTGCTGAAAATAAAACCATGTCTTCAGTCACTAGGAACACATCACAGCTCTCTTGCAAAGAGGCAGGCTGAGTTCCTAGAAGCTGCCACATGTACATTTTTCTCACCTCTCTCCTAAAATATCGCTGTAATTTTAATTTACTCAGATGAACCAGCAGTTGACTAAACAGACATTCAATATAAAATTCACATTAAGAAAAGAGACACTTGGGATAATTTTGATTGATTTATTGGCAGAGTTTTGATAGCTACTGAAAAACATACTATTCATGTTTAGGTGAAAAATAAATGGAGTCAAATAAGTGTCACTGCATAGTACTAGGAGGTATATACAGCCACATGTAAAAATGCATAAACACAAACATTTCTGTACAGCATCTTTTCAGTCTGTATAGAGAAACACTGGTTTATAATATGGGGAAAATATAAAGCAGACATACATGCAACAAGGACATGACAGTTACATAGGTCCCACCTGCATCCCAACAGCTGCAATAACAATAATAACAATAACAATAATAATAATAATAAAAGCCTTTTTCAGGGAAAAAATTTGAAACCTGGAATGTTTTCATGTTGAGGTTTCCAGAGAGCTTCAGATGTCAAACATATCTGAAGGTTATTTAAAGGCTTGATTCAAAGCCCTGTGAAGGCAATGGAAAGACTCCATCGATTTCAGTGAGCTTGGGGTCAGACCCAGCTATTTAACCATGATCCCATTCTGCCCTCCCCCAAAACCCAATGTTGAAGTCTGCAGAAAAAAATAAACAATTGTATCATACAAAACTTTGTATATAGAATACAAAAGGTAACCGTTGACTTTTTGTATAAAATACAACTTTTTGATAGTATATTTATTTCACATATGTATAAATATAACCCAAATAATATGATTTTTATTATTCCTACCAAAATATTATTACTTTTTGTTGTTGTTTTTACAAAAGTTTACAAAACAAATAATTCTTTATATTTACAACCCAATACTGTGAAGAGTGCCCGGTCAATGATGAAAAATAGACTATAAGGGTAGTGCACTTAGCCATTGCAAAAAAAGAGAAAAAAGACACTAGCTCCATTCAGATACAAGTGTTCTGAAGAAATGATACTGGATTCAAGTTTTGGTTGTGAGAGTCTTTACAAGCTTGCATTTCAAATGCATCAGGCTTATATTTACAGGACTGGAAACAGCCTCTACCTTTTTTGAATTTACTTAAGACAGGATGAAATTTTGCTCCCAGGTATGGCACTCACAAACCAGTATCTTTTCCACTCTAGGCTGAGGCCAACAAGAAAACATTCAGCATTGAATCCACCACCACATGATATCATAGAATCATAGAATATCCTGAGTTGGAAGGGATCCACAAGAATCACTGAGTCCAACTCCTGACTCACTGGGATCAGCTCCTCAGCTGAACAATTTTTTTACATCATTTGAGGATCTAGAAAACAGTCTGGTCTTAATACAGAAACCAGTGGTGGCTTTTTCAATGGTGTGCGAGAGTAGTTGAAGTTACCAGACTACAGCGACCATTGCTCACGGTGATACTAACTCAGCCTCGGCCTTACTGGCATCCATTGCAGTCGTCTGTTCCTACCAGGGCGCTAGCAGTCACTGTTGACCTGTTCGTAGACGGGGTGCGTGCCTGTGTGTGAGGCAGATAAGCCAATCTTCCTTCCGCTTCAAACTCATGTAGCTACTATTTCAGTCTAGTTTTGCATGATTTATAGGGGACACATCTGTTAGATTGCATTTGTATCTCTCCAAACTTAGGTGGGACCCCAGTAACCTGAGCTGAAAAGCTCTTCAAAGACTTGGAAAAACTTGTACTGACATATCAAAGGGACCACGTGCACCCCAGCCAAAACTGGGGAGAAGAGGGAGCTTTCTGGGCAGCTGAGCGACCATGTTACACAATGCAGGGGTGTGCAACGATCACTAGCTGGGGTGGCAGAAGAGATTCTTCAGCAGGCTTTCTTGTCCCTCTTACGACAAACATTTCTGGGAATGAACAGCCTCAACCGGCATGTCTAACTAAATGCCCACATTACACCTTTCCTGGAGGTGCTAGTGCTCATTTGTGTGACAGTGCTTCTTGAAACATCTTGAAAAATTGTGCCCATTTGAAATGACAGGGTGAGCTGACTGGAAAAGCCTTATTAAAACCTCTCTCAAGAAATAGGTCAGATAAGCGCAGAGGCTATTGTCAAATAGTCTACTCATCCCACTGCCACTAACAAGGATGAATAAAGCACTTGCACGGGCAGAGCAATGCCTCTTGGCACCAAGGCATGCGAACGTAGGCATTGTATTCCTTTGCCACATCTAGTTTTAGCTAATTCAGAGAAGGCTGTGAAACATGTCGCACCACATCATTTTAAAGAACAGCATTTTCATTTGAATTGCAAGATCTCTTCCCATCCATGAATCCTGTGTGAATCACTGTGGAGCTGCTTTATAGTGACATAGCATATCCTTCTGATCTCCTTACTGACCAAGTCTATAGCAAAAAATGTAACACAGTTGAGACTGTTCCTTGGGAGATGTGGAACTGCCTGTATCCTTATTGGTCTGCTCTGTTAGCCTTCAAGGCAAGGTGGCTCCAAACTGCCTATGGGCATGGTCCTTGCCCCAGGATATCTTCCTAGTGATGCACAGAAATTGCTCAGGGCAGTGTTAGCTGGGCCATCACCAAACCCAGAACAGATGATTGAGTCCAGTGCCCAGAAATATTTCCCCAAACTGTTTCATCTACAAGCACAGATGTGGTTGAGTGGAGCCTCCTACTGTGAGCTGTAATTGATATGCATGCTAGTTTCAGGGTCAGAGCCTCTCATACTCCACCCAGTGGAGGCTGTGGGGACCTTGGCCATCACTGGAACTTTCAACTCCCCCCATATACCAAAGGAAAAACAGGATGGAGCCAAAATGCTGTGCAATCAAAGTGGCAGCCTCTCCCCAGACAAAAATGATGGCATTTCTTCCGGGGTAAACCTGTTTGAAAGAAGAGGACCGGGCTGAACTAACTGACACTCACCATGGGTTAAGATGAAAATGAGGACAGTGGCTTAGCTGAGCATTTGCCCTCCTCTAAGCTGGACTGGGAAAGTAGTTGGTGAGGGCCAAATTGTGAGCACCCTTCTCACTCAAGTTCTCCATTAAGTCACTGGAGTCCCTGGGATAGGGCAGGGCGGCAAAGTGAGGATCCTGAGCTTTGGTAATAGTTCATCTCATATTTCCCTCAATGCCCAAAATGACTGTGTTACTGGCAGGACAGTAGCATTCTCTGATATTCACTGCAAGCACTGATGAAAAGGAAAATGCAAATGCTAGAGCACACTGAGTAACATGCTGGATCATCTATTCCTTCTTCTCTTGGATAAGACCACTTACCCTGTTGTGTGCTACAAAAGACAGAGGGTTTATAACAAAATCATTAAGAAGGCAAATGTGAGTTTGTACGGAGCAGAAGTAAACAGTTTTTGTAATGCCATGAGAGACAGGGCTTGATGCTGTCAGGGCTGCAGTCCAAAGGAAGTTAAGGGCTGTGAACATGATGACTGAAGAGCTCTGGACCACTTGGGCTCTTACTTGCACTCAGAGAAATGTTGTTCCACAACCCATACCACTGTCTGGTGCTTCCATGTGTGGGAAGCTAAACACGTTTTTCCCCACAGTCCCTGTGAGAAGAAGTGATGAGTTTGCAATGCACTGGGCACTGGTGTGGGGAACAGACCCTTCATGCATTCTCACTCCTTTATGACAGGCAGGAATATCACTTATGCTATCACTTCGTCTGAGGTGACTTCAATTTTGTTCCTAGAGCAACTCTTCAAAGAGGGCAGTTGCTCTATGTGGTATTTTAAAGAACAGCCCAGTTACTGGAGTGTAAATTAATAAAGCAGGTTGTTGGCATCTAAAGAGAAAGCTAAAGTCCTTGCTGCCTCTTCATCTGGTTCCCTCTCAGTACTGTCACTTACGAGTGGTTCCCTAGAATTTCGTCGAGGTTGATGTCTTTCATCCAGTCATCGTTACCAGGTTCTGTTTTCAGTAAAGAATCTATAAAGTCTGAGTCACTGTTGAGCGCAGGTCCTATACTGTCACCTTGCTGGTTCAGAAAGTCAAACGCTAGGTCATTACCATGATCGCCTCCTTGATAACTCCTAGAGTTTTGGTTGGTAGATGTGAAACCAGTTGATGGCAGAGATGATGGCGGTGTCATACTCGTTCCTGGCTGATTCAAGGTAGGCATAGTCTGTCCTCTCAGCTGGTTAGGTCTTATGCTGAGCCCTCGTAGTGAGCCAGCAGGTTGTCCATTTAGAGTTTGGTGCATTGGGTTTAGAGGGGGCCTCATTTGGACTCCCGCTGTTAACTGGTTAGGAGGTGCCAGTGCACGCTGAGGAAAATGCTGGTTGCCTACATTGCGTTGCAAAGACTGGTTAGGATATGGAGTGCCAGTGGGGAAACGGACCCCTGCAGGCTTCAGTGCGTCCTGCTGTTTCACTGCAGCTTCTTGTGGGGCCCAGTTCTGGGCAGTGGCAGTAGCTGTGATCATCACATTGGCCGGTCGTTGAGCAGGGATACCTGTTGCTCCATGGCTCAAGCTTGGCCTTACTTGCTGAGTGTTGACCACTGACCCTGTCCCAAAAGCTGTCACATTGTTTCCCTGTGTCATGGTTTGCTGTCGGGACACCATGGGGTTATTCTGATTGGGCAAAACCTGATTTTGGTTTCTGTGTGGCTGCATTTGATTAATTCCTGAAGTCACGTTGTACGTGCTTGGTTGGTTGCAGGGAAGGTTCCCGTAGCAGCCCATACTCCGAGCAGCAGGAACAGAAGGCATTCGGGTTCCAGTGGTGGTGGACATGAGACTGGAGCTCTGGGGCATGATGCTATGAGTTGAAATTGGGTTGGATAAGGGCATGTTGTTGGAGCTCATGCTCACAGCTGCTGAACCACCTGGAAAAGAGAAAGCAAAAGTGTTACAACAAGCATGAGTGCATCAATGAGTGGTGTCATTCATATACCAACAGGTCAAAAATCCAGTTTTCTATTAGCAGAATTTCTTGAAGATACTGTGCTATTAAGAGGACTTACATGAACTTGCTCAAGGCCTTGAAGATACCTGTCATCCAAAGAGTGGTTTGGCCTATATGAAGCCCTTGGTGGTCTTTCCATCCCTTCAGAGGACAGCAGATGAGCCAAAACTGGTGCTCATTGTAAGAGAAATATTAGAGCTGGGAAGTACAGACTGAACCACTGGGTGGTAGAGAAGACTTCTCTGCCTTTTTTTACGGAAGCGCTAGACACCTTAGACAGAACAAAGCCTATTTAAGTGATCAGGGATCAAGAACTTCCTTACAGGGCATGGCTCATCCTGGCTCCCTCTAGAGACAATGAGGAGCAAGAGGCATCATCATCAGGCTCCTTTTTCACCTACAGCAGCAGTATTCATCCAGGAATGCCTGTCCCAGACGACAGTGGAAGCCGAGACTGCAGCTCACACATTTGCAGCCATGTGCTGGGATAGC
The DNA here is from genome assembly GCA_013396775.1 of Cephalopterus ornatus. Taxonomy (NCBI): domain Eukaryota; kingdom Metazoa; phylum Chordata; class Aves; order Passeriformes; family Cotingidae; genus Cephalopterus; species Cephalopterus ornatus. Next base: position 150,630 of record VZRE01002554.1, on the reverse strand, counting down.
AGTTCAGCCCAGTCTATGACCTGCCTGTCCTCCCATGTGGCAGCGGAACAGGTACAAGAACATGACTCGGTGCTGTACATGGGGAGTCTCACCCAGACGCCCTTCTAAACCCTCTTTCCAGCTGGGCTATGGCCATTTGCCCCTGCAGAAGCTGATTTGACCATGAGGGAACCACACATGATATGCTGGCATTTGCAGCACATGAAATTCACCTTTTGTGCATCAGAAAACTACGAGTTATGAGTTGGCATAAATCTACCACTCGTGGCTAATTCTGGAGGATTTTCCTGTACCTGACACCTGTCAATGAATCACAAGAAGAGAGGCCTTCAGCCTCCAAACCTGGACACAATCTCACTTCTGTAGCACATTTGTGGGTACATAGTCTCTATTTTGAGGCCGCGGTAAGTCAGTTATGCCATTGTAGGCTGATTGCTTATGCAGTGCAAGACTGAATTAATCCCTGAGAGGCTGGTTGAAGACGACCATTTTCCAAACACAGCTGCTGTAGATGGCACTGTGGAGAACAGTGCACACAATCAGCTGCTACATAGCTTAATTCCCGTTGCTACTGTTGCTTCCAGTACAAGCCCTGCAAGAAGCACAGCTTGGAGAAGTCAGGTTCAAGGCTAACAAAAAGAGATGTTTCTTCACACAGTGCGTGTGTGTGTCAGCTGAGGAAACGTTTGCCGCATGGCACAGTACAAGCTAAATTCTCGTATCACTTTGGGTGGTTCCCAAAGCATGAGAAAAGCTGTTGAATGGGCTTGCTACCAAGGCACTCTTGGATTTTTTGGAAAAAAAAACCCTCGGAAATTTTGGGAATTCCCTGAGCCTTTGCCAGAGGAAGAACATACCATTCTGTAGATTTTCTATTTCATAGATAGCAACTAGTAACAATTGTCGGACATGGGACACTGCCTTGGTTTGATCCTTCATACATACAACAAAAACAGACTAAATTTGACTAACTTTAACTTTGTCATCGAATCTTATATATTGGTCTGTCTGATGAATTTTATCAGGTGGTTCATCAGAAGTTCCTTCCTACCACACAGATGCTTCAAGACTGTGTCATGCCTGCAGCGTTCTCCGAACACTTTAGTCTCAGTGAGTGGCGTATTTTCCAGTCCCTTGGTCCTTCAAATCTCTTTTCGATGTTTGATTTCAGAGCTGTGCATCACTGCTGGGCACAGTAATAGCTTTTGCACATCTCCAATATGGATGTAAAGTAAGCTCTATTTTTCTTGTTTAGCATCATCTTGGAAAGTGTTTGTGCATTCAGTTCCAATTACACAACCTGTTCACAGTGATATCTGGAGATCTGTCAGCAATTACCTTTTGAGCTGTGTTAATTTTGTGTCCCTCTGGTTTCTTAAAAATTGGCAGTAAGAAGTCAGATACTTTATGACGTTATCTGAACAACTATTACCTTTAAGTTGTCATCTCATTGAAAGAAATACCATGCAAATTTGAAAAGATTCTTTCATGTTGTTTAACAGTAAATATATCCCCTTTCTATATTATTCATTATTCAGGCTGTGTATGTCCCCCAAGTAGTTTTGCTGAGTTCTTTATTAGGTCACTAGGGCTGCAATAACCTACTTACTCTTTTAATTTTTGTCATGGCATTAGTGGTCTGGAGTTTCAAGACTAAATAAAAAGTAACATTAAGAATTTGGAGAACTTCTCAGCCAGCTCTTTTAAAACTCTTGAAGACAAATCATGCACATACATGTTCAGGAACAGCTGTTTAATATACTGTTCCTGTTGAAATGTCACCATAATGATGTTCAGCTCCCTCAGACTGGAACCGAAGAAAAAAAAATCATATATTTCTGACTTTTCTGCCTTATTTTTATACTTATGCTATTTCCATTTAGTAATGGATGCAAAGGATTCATTTTTTTTCCTTAAGGACTTAAAAATTAACTCTTCACAAATCATTATTAACTCTGAGAGTGACTCCACAACCAGAGTGCTTGTTCCAAATTAATATAAACATAAATACCTAAACGAAGAAGCTCTCCCCTGTCCTGGCAGGCAGCCTGTTCCACAAGCTGGCTCTAAGCAGGAGTCATTTGTAGAGAATATAATTGCCTTAAGAATTATGTTGTCCTAACTTAAGCACCTAAATTCAGTCCTCAAACTGGTCAGCTCTTGGTACAGGAGATGCTGTGGGGAATCCACCCGGCTTTAACTCCACAGGGACAATTAAATTATCACAATCAGTGCTCAGCAGGCAACCACACAATTAGCCCTATTTTTGGCTCTGCTGATAGGCCGTGCATTTTTGGAACTACTGTAACATCTCCTGTGAAGACAGGCTGAGAGAGTTGTGTTTGTTAAGCCTGGAGAAGAGAAGATTCTGGGGTGACCTAGCACCTTCCAGTACCTGAAGGGGGCTACAAGACAGCTGGTGAGGGACTTTTTACAAGGATATACAGTGATAGGACAAGGGGGAATGGCTTTAAACTGACAGAGGGCAGGCTTAGATTGGATAAAAGGAAGAAATTCTTTACTAAGAGGATGGTGAGGCACTGGAACAGGATGCCTGGAGAAGTTGTGGATGCCCCATCCCTGGAAGTGTCCAAGACCAGGTTGGATGGGGCTTTGAGCAACCTGGTCTAGTGGAAGGTGTCCCTGCCCAGGGCAAGGGAGAATTGGAACTAGATGATTGTTAAGGTTCCTTCCAACCCAAACCATTCTGTGATTCTACGATCTTTTTGCAGGGGTGATAGGGATGGGGCCCCTAATTCTTTGCTCCTTTATGCTGGTATCAAAGAGGAGGAATGGTACAGAATTCAGTGGCATTTCAAAAGACCTGGAACACCAAGCTAGGGAGAGATGGTTTCCTCCCTCCAGCTGAACTAAAGGTTTGTGGAGTTACTTCACTTGTCTTTGAGATGAAGCCCCTCCTGGGGTGACCCTGCCAGCTGTTGAACAGACCCCAGTACTCCTGCAAATGCCACTCTGAAAATTACAAGTGGCTGGGACATGGGTTGTACTTGTACAAAAGACGAAGCTTCCTCTTTCTTTGTATTGCTATTTTTATGATTTTATTTTTAACACAAGTATTTTCTGTTCTGATTTCTTCCAGATGGGAAGAAATGCCTTACCCAGAAGCACTGTGCACAGCAGCTGGGCACCCCAGGCTACAGCTTTTCAGAGAAACGTCTTCCCTACTTGATTCACCTGCTTTTTGCCATGACACGGCACTGTGAGGAAAAGCATAGAGGAATAAAACGCTTAATCAAGTTTCTCCAAGCCCTGGTGTTATTTAGCTTTTTGTCTCTTCTTCCATGACCTGAGGAAAGCTATTCCCAGAAAAAGGGAACAGATTCCCTGCTGTTACTCCCTTATGCAAGAGTTTCCTAATCGCTCTGTCTGGTAGCTTTGTTGGAAGCTCCCAGAACAGCCCTTTCTCCCAGGCTTGCCTCAAAAGCTGCTGTCCTCCCAGGGCTCACTCAGCAGGGACTTGAGATCTGAATGGACAAGTGCTGCCAATGCCACATGTTTCAAACCCAGGAGATGGGACTCCAAATACCACAAAACTGACAGAGAGTCCATCAGATTAACAACAAGAGCCACCACATAACAATGGTGATCTACTAATTTTGGAGCCTTTACAGATGTGGCTGTAGTCACTTCCATTTTCTCTCTCAGGCTAGAAAAGGAATGTTTTTAAGTAAAAGCCAAGAGTCTCAGTTAATCATTTGATTCCAGGAATGAGCCTTTAAACAACCCACCAAATCACAAGATTCCCCAGCAAACTGCCAGGGTTGCCAAAGCATTTGTTTTGGGAGCACAGGAGGTAGCCAGGAAGCAGGGTGCTCTTTGCCCTGTGGCATTGCCCTCATCATGGGCTATTACACTGGCATCAGGGATGCTTGTGCAAATTTACTGGAGATCATAAACACTCAGGTCCATTAGAAAGTGGCAGTTTCCAGCAGCAGTTTCCAGCCTGCAGCAAGCTTATCACTGCTAGAACTTGGAAGCAAAGCAAAGGAGTGCTTGAATGTTGCCTGAGCAGCCCAACCTGGCCTTTCCACACGGAAATGGGCTGGTGGTCCCATGGCCAGCAGGTTAGGCAGAGGGGTAGCATGTGAATAAGCTGCACTTCAGAGCTCATTAAAATTGTAATAAAAGATGAAAAAGTTTTGCTACAAAGGACAGGTAGGAAGGAAAGATTCAGATCACTGGCTGAATCTGCAAAGCCAACAGTTATGGAAAAACAAAACACCAAACCATCTTTTTTTTTCTTCAGTGTGTTGTATATAAAATGATACTAGAAGTCAAAGGATGCTTTCTATACTTACATGCAAAGACACTTTGCAGTATAAAAACATCCTTTGATCCCATCTGCTGCCTTTCTCCCACCTTCTTTCTCCTCAGCATTTTTTCCTTTGATCCCTGAGTGGCCTCCAGCCAACCAGTGAGCTGAATAGCATGAAAAGTCAAACAGGCAGGACTGTGCTTCCAAAACTAGACTCTCCAAGGAGGTGAGGGCACAAGAGCTGAAACAAAGGACTAGTCCTGAAGTGTTGGGCATTTCCTGCCCATGGCAGTTCTGGCAGAAACCAGGGGCTTTTCCTCTACTGTTTGACTGATCTGTTGAAATGCTGCTTGTAGACCAGTAGTAAGGCCATGATCATAGCATATTAAACAGATTAAAAGTACCACCCATGATGGTGCTATGTGAGGTACTTAAAAATCAGTAGGAGGGTCCTCACATTGTACATGAACTACCATTCAAAGGGAGGGATGGTTCTCATCTCAATCTCTGAAGCAGAATGTACCACACACATGAGAGAAGCATTTGGATGGAGTGAGGTTGCATAATCAAGAGGATACCTCTGGATCAAGTATTTCAGTGCACCTCTGCCCCAGACAGTGCTAATGGGAGGGCTACCAACCTCTCCTTCCCCATATCTGAGAGACACAGTATCAGCTTGGATGAGCCACCAGATCATACATCAGCACTTCTCAGTGGTGAAGGACAGTAATGTAAACAGCACAGGAGAGCACCAGCCACCACCCACTGCCTCTGTGGTGATGTAAGAGGATATCCAGAAAATCATGCCCTGATCATCTATATATACATGGCTCTTCTGGATTGCCTTCCAGCTGGAAGAAAGGAAGGAAACAAACAGTCTCATTGAGCCCATGGGCACTTACCAGGATATTGGTTTGCTTGTTGCATGTTGACCACGTTCCTTCTTTGGTCTTTATAATCTGGTGGTGGTCGTGTCAAATGTCTGTTCAGCTGATCTTGTGGAGTTATTTTGTCCTAGAGGATTAGAGTAGAAATGCATTCATTTGCTCTTCCTTATGCTTTCCTTGTCTCTGTGTTTTGCCCATCTCTTTGTTGTCTCAGTATGTATAAACCTGAAGTGTTTCTTCCTTTCACCCTGTCTGGTCCACAGAGGCAGCTGTGAAACTGTGCCATCACCCACTAAAGTCTATATGGAAACCTTTTTGCTGGTTGCAGTGTGTTTGAGATTAGTTCAACTTTCCTTAAAACCACTGAGAGTTTCTCAGCCTCTGAGAACACTGTCCATGTCTGCACTGCAGTACAAAGTGTCTTCTGATGTACACCCTGTCTTGCTCACCCTGCTGATCAGACAGAGGGGCCTGATGGTTCCTCATGGCTCCCTCCCTGTCGCTGCAGCTAGCTGTGCTTTTTCTGAAAGAACAGAGGCAGAGCAAGCAACCATGTCTAACCAAAAAAACCCATACAGCTGGGGTGCAGCTGGGGAGCAACAAGGGTTGACACCTGCTCCTTGGCTGTTTCAATGACTATCAGCCCATTTCACCCACATAGTTCTCTCAGCATGCACAGCTGCCAAAGAGGACTTCAGCTCATCATCCCCATCCACAGCCATGCCCATTCCTCACTCACTCCTTCCTCCTACAATGGAGGAGTGACCACAAAAATCAGCAAAACCCTTGCTTTGTCCTCATGCTCCATCTGCCCTCAGCAGGGATGCCAGCAGGACACACAGTGTAGCAAGGATGGTGCTGCGCTGGCTGTTTTTCATGCCGCTCACCAATGCCCTGTGCTTTCCCGTATGTGTGCATGGTGCTGTCTTTCCTGTTACACTGGGAGTACAAGCACTGGGGCAAGGACAGAAGGGAAAGATTGCAGAAAAAAATATTAGTTGGGGAGAATTTTTTTTTTATTTTGAGCCTTCAGGGGACATGACTCTGGTAAGAGGGAGATGGAAATCAAAGTCCTTGAATTGAAATCTGACTAGCTGTCCTGTGTTTATAAAGATCTGGAAAGAGCAGGCACCGGAGTCAATGCCAATCTCTCATTAGCATCACTGTGACTTGGTGCATTCAGAGTTCTACTGTTCACCCACGAGCAACAACACCTTGGGATATGTGGCCCCATGGCAGGAAATTGTGAGTTTGGTGCGTACATGCCCTTACTGGGCAGCTGCTGGGCAAGCTCTACACCTCTTCAATGCGCCCAGGTTTCATGCTCAGCTGCCAGAATTGCAATCTGCCTCACCAGTGTGAAAGTGTCAGGCCCTGGCTGGTGATGGAAGTCCACCAGGGTAATTTGAGGATCTTCTGCCTGAAAAGAGCAGGCAAACAGACCTTCTAATGAAAAATCTGTTTTTTCTTCTCCCAGGAGCATTTAAAAACACTGGGAAAAGAGCCTTTCTTGTGGTATTTAGGCATTTCCATAATGCATGATGGCAGTGAGTGGTCTGATTAAGATTTTTAAGGCTTGTTTTTACATCCTGCTAAACCTGAACTCTCGTGAAGAAGAAAGACAAGTTATCTCCCAGGAAATCCCTGCAATGCATGCAGAAACTGTAGGCAAGCTTTCTGTGTGTTTCTATGTACACAATACAAAAGCAAAGTCATGTTGATTAAAAAACATATTCTGTAGAGTATTTTCAATTTCTATTTTATTTATTTATTTTTAAGAGGAGCTATTCGAGCAATTAACTTTCTGTTCTGCTAAAAATTCTGACAGAAAACTGCAGCACATAGAGCTGACTTGACAATTCCTTTTTCTTTTACATGAATCTAAAAGTCAAGAAATATTTCCTTGTAGAATCCCCTAGGCTTCATAAAATGACCAGAAACTCCCAATTGGTCTCTCAGATACCAAAGGAGAGGGACGAACTGACTACAGGTATCTGGAAATGCAAAAAGACAAATAAAGAAAGCAGGACTCATGTATGATCCCAGCCGAGCACACAAACTTCTGTTGAAACCCAAAATCAATGTACCCAATCCTTGTTTACACACAGGCACTTTACACCGTGATGCCTGGGTCAAAGAGCCTGGAAGTCAACTTTCCTCTGAGGTTGAAGTAGCTGTGCACGTTGGCTTATCTTGCAAAGAAAACCATGGATAATCTCCATGTGCATCAAATCAAGCATATGCTTGGGCTGTTCTTGTAATGACACCATAGTAGTATGGATATTTAAGTTTTTTCATATAGACTGAAGAAGGTTTCAGAAGGGCTTATAGCAAAGTGCTAAAAAATATGAGGCACACTCTTGAAGTTTTAGGCATTGCCAAAACGACCTCAAAAGTATGGGGGCCTTCTTTCCCCATCTTATCTTTCTTTTCTATTGTTTTTATGACAACATTTTCCATGTAAAATAAGGAACTAGAAAACTTACAGCTTCTGCCAACATCTGCTGCTGTAGAAGGAGTTGTTTTTGCTCCATCATTTGCCGTTGCAGAGCCTGTTTCTTTTCCATCAGCTGCTGATTCAACAATGATTGCTGGGATGAGTTCATGTAACCACTTCCAGTGTTTGGATTTGAGCAAGAACTGGAGCCTGGAGTGGGGCCAGGTCCCTGGCCTACCACAGAGTGTTGATCCTGAAACAGAAGAAATGGCTTGTGAAGGATGAAAATAATAACAAGCATCAAGAAAAGGAAATAATCCTTTGTATGTAATTAGCTCAAGTTCAGGACACAGCCCACAGACTCTCAGGACAAGTGACCGATACAAAGGCTTTGACAAAGTAAGAAGGGGATTGAATAACTTCATTGCTCAGGGGAGACTGAAAATGTGCCAGGTGATTCCAGTGGAAAACCTCAATATTGTACCAGGAGCTTGGAAAACATGACCAGAAGTAACAGAGCCATCCTGGGGATGTTTCAGGAAACGTGCATTGGGCTGTATGGCAGTTTGTTTGACCACGAGGGAACAAATTCAGTGTCTGCTGGTTCCTACCATCTGGTGAACAGCAGCAAGAAGTTACAGACTTATTACTAAAAGTGGCATCTATTCTTAGAAAATATAGAGGTAGTAAGTTGATACTTTGCAGTGGGGTGAACGGTGCTGCTTTCATTCATCCCGTCATCTCCCTGACAGGAGCAATCTCTGAGAGATTGCTAATTGACTCCCACTAGCAACAGGATTAAACAGGCTTAAAGTCTGTCAACTTCCTTGGTAAAACAAATGTGTAACTGGGAAGGACCTTGAAGAGTGCTTTAGGGTCTTTCTGGTCTCTGTGAGGAATCTAGATCTGCTTCCTCTTCCCAGTGTGCAGCTTCATAAGGAAGGGATGGCAAAAATTCATTACAGGAAGCAATGCAGAAAGTACTTGAGGACTCAAATCATGCTTATACAAGATGAGACATGGAAAGACAATATGCTGCTCCTTTTCTCTCAGCAATGATTTCCCTCAGCAGCAATATGTTTTCTGCCTATTTGCTCCACCGATGTTCAGTACTTGGGCCGTTACCAAACGTAGGAAATAGCTTTCTCAGTGTACACAAAAAACCACTCAGCCTATGTTGGATCACTTGATACTCAGGTATTCCTTAGCCACCCAGCTACAAAGAAAATGGGATACACTGGAAGGGTCACAACAGTCATGAGACACATCCATTGTCTGCCCCCACTTGTCTGCAATTCACCACAGGAACCAACCACATAACTCTCTATAACTTAACAGACAGAAGCATTTTTGCCTTGCAACACAAGACTCCACAGCTGGAATTTGATGCTCCCTATCACGCAGAGGTTCTCTCAGTACCGAGGTATAGATCCAGGATCTGGTCCACTATCTAGCAAAAGTCTGCTCCATGGCCACTGTCCCCCATAGTGTCTAGGGAAATATGGACTGACCAACAGTGAAATAAGGACTGGTCATACATACCCTACTCATGCCCTGAAGACCATGGAGCACTGATACTTATTGCTTTGCAAACTCCAGGAAAGCCCATTTCCGTGCCTTAGCTTCTGCATCCTTTCCCTCCTCAATGACACTCACTACAGACTAATCCCACTTATCTTTCTACCATCTGGCAAGGAAGAAATGCAATGATTGTTATGGGTGTTTCTATTTTAAAATAGTTCTGTGGCTTCTAGATAGGGACACATGAGTGTGTAGCTAGTTAGATAAAGTATTTAAAGACTGTTACTGAAATAAAAACCATGACTTTCTTCTGGAGCCACCTGCAGCCCCCAAGGCAGTCTTACAAACCCACCCTTCAAATTTATTGGGCTCTTACACAATAATATCCTGCACACTTTCTTTCAGTTCCAGAAGGAATCCAGGATTGCTCGGCACTGCCACATTTTTCAGCCCTTATGTTAGCTGCAAGATAGAAAATACCTCCTCTCAACAGACCTGCTTGCCAAGTTGTTGCGCAAACTTTTTTGTCTTCCTTAAAATATTTTGAAAAGAAAAATATGTTACAATAAATTGGCTTTGACTTCTATATTCAAATGACAACTCTAGCTTGAACCCAGCCACATGTTCCATCCATTAATAGAATTCATCTGTTGCATTTTTGCACAGATAATGCAGGCTCCCCTGAATGTGCTTTCATAGTCCTGCTTAAAAAAACCAACAAAGGCCAACTTTTTCTTTCCCTCATCCCCTACCAGCCCATATAAGCAGTAAGAGGGATTTTCTTTTAAGATAAACTGTGTAGTGTCCATTCACAGTACCTATCAAAGAAAGCTCTTCTGTAATAGCCATTGGCACAAAACACCAGCTGCTTGGCAAACAGACCCTGAGAAAACAGTGTAAATCATCAACTCGGAGCCAGTTTGGGGTTTTTTTTTTGCATTTGGTCCTTTCTCTGCTGTTCATGAAATGTCAGTGTGAACCTATGAATCTATGATGTGTTACTTCTCCTGCCTGCTGATCTTCCATCAGCCCTGTTGGGATGGGAGAAGTTTCCTAATAAATTGGGGGATTAGCTGTGCAGCAGTTTGACCCTTCATGAACCAGTAGTATTGAGCCTTGCTCTCACCCCATGCTTGCAGCACTGCAAATAAGACAGCAGAAGGGCTACACTGCTGTCAGGGATGTGGGGCTTTGCTCCTGCACTTGGACAAAGGGCACCCTCCAACATCCCTGATGAGGAAGGGCAGATTTGGGTTGGCGTCACCCTGCTTTCATTGAACTGTTTCATCCTGCTCTAAGCCTGGCTTTACTGCAGCATTTTTACTACAACTCTGCACATCTAAAGCTGCCAGTACCACCTTTTGAACCTCATTCCCAGGTTCCCATGCTGTGCTTCATGTGCTTTAACTTTAGAAACTGCTGACCAAAGAAAGCCTGGAGTGTGACATGCATGTCCCCTTGCCCAGGGGTGCCTCTGCCCAGCATGCTGCAGAGGCAGCCCAGCATCCCTCCAGCTGCAGAACCCCAAGTGCTTGCCTGCACCGTGACACCATGCACAAGGAAGGAAACCTTTCCACTTTGCCTCCAAGGAGGCAACATGACCAGGAGAACATCCATGCAGCCAGCCAGGTGTCAGGGACAGACTGGAAGCTTCACACCTCCAACAAGTACAAATGCCCATCTGAGTTTGCCCCCCGTTCCTGCCCCACTTGCTGGCATGCCACATCCCTCCAAATGAGCTGCAGCCCTTTCAGGGCTGCGTCTGGTGCCAGCTGGGGCAGTGGCAGCAGCTGAGGGCCGAGTTAGTGTTCACCAAGCACCACAAAACCCCAACTGGTCCAGTGGTGCTGAAACTTCAGCACGACAGTGCTCTTGGTACAAAGCAGGTGTGTTGCACCACATCCTCTGATGTTACAGTGAGATATAAAACCTATGAGATGCAGAAAGAGGCAGTCAGGGAGAGCTCCTCAGAGCTGGTAGCACAACTGGGGTTTTGTTCATCAGCATCACAAAGAACATTACGTTCAAATGTTTAAATTAGCAGTAAATCAAAGCACTTAAGACCGAGTTTGCTTTTCGCTATCCCTGCTGCAGCTGACTTTTGCTCATACAAATGAAGGGACGTTTTGGCTTCTAACACATATACGAACTTTATAAAATGCACTTTTCTTTTTTTCCCTTTTCCCTTCCCCTCCTCTCCCCACCCTCCTTTCTCCTCATCTCCCCTCCTTGCTTTAGACCTTTTCAACCAAATTGCACCTTTCTCCTTTCCTCTCCTCTTCCTTTCTCTCTAAAGCTTGCCAGGAGCCCCGAAAGCCTTTTGCAAGCTTATGTCTCTGCATTCTTAGTTCAGAAGTGGTTTAGGGACATTTGGCTGGAAAAGGATGGGCAAACCTTTCATGAATTTCTCCTGAAATGCTTTGAATTGCTGAATAATATTGGTGGGACAGAAGGGAAACAATGGTAATTTTTTTTACTAAACCACAATGCCCACAGAGGCTGTTTCCTTCCCAGCCAGGAGCCCTGGCATCTGTGCCACAAGGTGAGCTTCTGTTTCTTGCAGATTTTCCCTCAAAAGCAGATGGGGAATTTTTCCACCTTTCTGTTCCTTTGTGGGGCAACTCATTCTGTGCCCAGCGTCAAGTCGTAAGTGAATGCATCAAAGCGAGTCTCCTCTAAGTTTAGGTCTCTAACAAAAAATTTAGAGCAGATTTTGTCTAAACTGCCTGCTGGAGCTCTTCCCTCAGTGTACAGAGGGATGGGGCTGTATAATTAGGCTTCAGATGTTTAATTTAGATAATCAAGTTAGGAACCCAGATTAGATAGATGACAGGAACATTCCCTTGCACTCCTCATTTTGGATGTTTCTAGTCACACTTGAGTAAGATGCCTGGAAGGGTGAGTGTGAACACACTTTGATCTGTCAAGCATTAGTGGATCACTTTCTAAGAGTGTTGTATAGAGTGACCAAAAAGCCTCCCAAATTAGCCATACGGAAGATAGGCTGAATTTCTCCTAATATTCTGCCAGAGAGTATTTTTATGCATTCCAGGAAGACCACTTTCATATGTACAAACAGCATTTGAAAAACCTGAATATTGCAAGATCTTGAGACCTGTTTGTGCTGTGTCTAATATCCAAAGATACAGCTGGGTGAAGACTGCAAAACATTTCCTTTCAGTAATTTTGTGGAGTGTTTATAAGAAGTTGGCTCAGCCAACTTCTGTGTTTTTCTCCTGAGAACATCTGAGCTCTCCGGACAAAAATTTCAGGGCCAACCGTGTTTCCAAGGCACATACACAAGGAATCATGGACACTAACATTGCAATTTCACAAGCAAAATCTGTCTGCCAGAAATACTTGTGCCTTCACCCAACCAGGGAAAAGAAGCAAATGCTGTGTCACTCCTTCGAAAAAAACTGGAGTGACAGAGCTCGAAGAGGAAATGCGGACTAATCCCTTTCCACTGAAGCTGGAAATGATCATGACAGTAGAGAGCACACACCTGATTTCTGCATCCTCATGGTGTTAGTCACTCATTGGAGGTATAGGTTTGGACATCAAGTTATGCAGCAGGTACTCAGCATGCAGAGGGATAAGTATTTCAGCACACCCAACTGCTGCAGCTCTCCCTGGAAGAGCCGAGGACACTAGGCTTTTTAAAAAGACTTATTTTTTGAACACACTGACATTAAAGTGTACCCCATAACTATTTTCACAAATAGGTAACACTGTGCACAATCTCACACATAAAAATGGGTGAGCAAATCCCTCAAAGGAGCCAATCCTCACTACTGGTGAGAAACCACGAGCAAAAGACTTTGACAGATAGTTAGTTATTTGTGCAATTCTTAATAGAAACCTTTTATTGCACTTTGCCTTTTCAGCACCAACAAGGAAGCTGCTTACTCGAGATGCTTGGGAACTGATTTTCAGCCATTAGTGATTTATTTGTAGCCCTGCCATAATCCCTTGCTGGAAAGCTGCACAGCCCCACAGCCACTAGCAGGCAGTCTTATAACAATGTTCTCAACCTCAACTCCTTAAGCTTGGGCAATGTGTGAGCTGCATCTTGCAGGGTCCAAGCTCAGATTCAGCACTTGCACAGTCACACAGCAACAGACCCAGGAACAGTGCCTCATTACCAGCCTTGTCCGACAATCAAGTCTTTAACGAGAACAAAGGTTGACAGTGATTAATCATTAAGACATTTCTTGTTCCTTGCTGCACGTGTTGGAGGCAGCCTCCTGCAGAGGCAGTCTGGCAGATTTCCTGTCTGCTCTATACCAGGGCCCGGGTCCGGACACACAGTGATGTCTTTTCCCAAAGCCAAGAACACAGATGAAAGTCTTGTCTCCATTTCTGAGCACAGCAAATTCGGAATGCATGTGCATTCTGCAAAAATAATAAACCCGCAGCTGTAAATCTGATTGCTGTATATTCAGGTAAAATGACCTAAAGGAGATTTGTTCATGTCAGAATTTTTCCCAGAGACTTCAAGGATAGATTATTAGTATTTTACCACATGCACCATGGTGAACTTTTAATGTCATCTTCTGGCATAATGTATATATGAAGGTGTCCATTCTAGAAATATCTTGTTTATTTGTAATGAAAATAACATGCATGTGTTGAAAGTTAACAGAGGAGGTTATTGTGAAATGTCTGCATTAGAAGAGGAATGTTGGCTCCTTCGAAGTCAATGGCAAAACTCCAGCTGACTTCAACCGGGCTAGAATTTCCTCCCAGATCTCCATCCAGCCACAGGGGCACAGTGGCACTCTTGGCTTGGAGTGACCTCATATTACACTTTCTGGACAAGATACCTGGTTCAGAGAGACACTAGGAGAGCCTCCACTAATGTACTTGGGCAAAGACTATCCTGTGCTTTGTATGGAGCTCTATATTTAAATACTTCATGAGCTCCAACTTATATTAAAATAAGTTTGCCAATAAGCATGAATGATCAAGACTCCTATCCGGTTTTGGACAAGACCAGACAAAATGATTTGTTCTACTTCAGCATTATCATTCGCAATGGCTGTAATATGCAATACCCACACTGCAACAAGCCAAATCCTTTAGTTTTTCATCACACAATTGCAGGAAAACAAATTAGAGAGGTTTAAGAAACTGCCACTCCTCTAGCTAGAGCAAGAGCTCTAGTTGGTGTGAGTGGACCTATTTTGCCTAGTACTACAGGAGAAGGTACGGGCATACACACAGGCTCTGTGCTTCCACTAAGGAGTGGTAATTTCCAGCCGAGGCAGTGAAAACTTCCTAAACTGACTGAATGAGACATTTGTGATTACCTGTCTGTACCTTTAGTGTTGGCATATATTATCTGTGTATACGTATGCCTTATTCATCTAAATGTTCTTGTCTCATTGTCATATGTTTAATACCTTTCTCAAAAATTATCTAGCCTGAGGTTGACACAGGAGAACTACTAGCAATCAAAACTAGAGTCTTGTAAGAGGGAGAGTTGGATAATTCAGTAGTAGGTGACACTCTCATACATACATGTTTATATTTAAATGTTCAGTTTCCAAAGTAGTGCTAAAAAAGACACTGAAGTTTTACATATAACCGGCTTGTATAATATGTATAACATGTATCTTTTTGGCATCTCACCTTATCCTCATGTTTCCCGCCCTGCCGTGACTGACAGTCCCACTAATCAAAGGGTATGTAGGCACCATACAGGGAAGCATGGTCCCGAAGTCCCCGAGCTAGTGGAGACTGGGGCTGCCAGGATCATGTGGAGCCAAGTGAACTAGGAATATGTGGAAATTTTATTCTCAAAAGCCACTATTCATTCTCAAAGATAAACCACGCTGGAGGACATTGAGCTGAGGGACACTGAGCTCAGTAGGATGCCGTGTGACTGCAACCATCTTCCAGACCTGAAACCACACAGGGCTGTCACTATAAGATCAGGTATACAAGGGCACAGCATTTGCAAAACTATTACATTCCAACTGACCTAATGGAAAGAGAATAAGTTTGTGCCTTTTCTTTTGATCATAAACAGTAATGCAAAATTCTATAGGAAATTACTGTAATTTTTTTATCCTCTTCATTTACAGGCTGTTATCTAGTTTCCTCAGCTTTTTTCCCACTAGCATTTATCTAGGTTTTCTTTGCACATTCTATATCCCTCCTCATACAGGATTCGCCCTCCCTATTAATTCTCTGTAGTTCAAACACATCTGTGTCACTTCTAGATAATAAGCACAAAAAAAAAAAAAGAAAAAAAATTGATGACATAATGTGAAAATTTTCCTCAAGCAATAAAAAAAGGCAAAGCAAACACCACCAATGCCAGCTTTGCTGCAAGAGGGCATGAGGGAGCAGTCAACCTGAACAAAATATTCAATGAAGAAAGAAAAAAATAATTAAACACAAAGAACAATATCAACAACAGAAAAACCACATCACTTGAGCCAAACACTTGAATTCAAATGGGTACAACATGGGTGACATGACTGTCAGAGAAACATATTAAGATCAAAACTCTCCTGCTGAGAATACACAGCAAGAACATGAGCATCCTTAAACCAGAGCCTCCTGGGATTCACTTTCTAAACCAACAACTCTGAATTCTGACAGAAAACAATGCCCAATACTGAAAAGCAACATGTCAAGAATGGCTCTGGCCTGCATCTCCATGTACTGATTGAAGCTGCGGGTGAGACATGCCTCAGGTGGGACTGGATCTCTTTGTTCCCAGTTACCCATCCCAGGACTACGACTGGTGGTAACTAAGTCACTGGGCACAGAAGTGGTTTCCCACTGTGACAAAAAATGTTTCAGCAGCAATTGTTTCCCACTGTGACAACCCACAGCACTGGTGCAAGCGCACAACACAGGGTTCAACAGAGCAGCTATAATTGCCCATCTACTCAGTGTTAAATGAGTCCTTATCACACAACCCCAACTGTGGTCTTCCCTCTCCTTGCTGAAGGGCCTTCTCCTTCCTTTGTTATAAAACAACTTAATTTGATGGGTGTTAATTTGCAGGAATTGACATAAATCTTAGGCTCCTGCCATCCCCTTTCACTCTCTTCATGAGTGTCATAAAATGGTGCTGGTGGCCGCAGCAGCCTGAGGGTTTGACAAATCTACCTATCTCTCATCTGTCTGTGCCAACAGCAGTTTCATTAAAGTGCAAAAACACCAGGCTTTGTAAAAAGCACTCCTGGGATTTGACTAATTTTTTATTATGACCTCAAGATGTAGGAAGCAATGTGGTTTTCTCGAGTGCCCCAGCAGCTCTAAATACTTCTCTGGGACAGGCAAAGAGTAAAGCCAGGACCCTGAATTTTAGGAAAACAAAATTCCAGCCATTGAAGGAGTAACTTAAGTAAGAGCCCCTGGCAAACTGCCCTCAGGGAATAGGGAGCAGAACAGAGCTGGGAGATCTTTAAGGACACATCACATAGAATGCAGGAGCTCTCAAACCCCAGGTGTAAGAATTCAGAAAAGGAAGGCAAGGGACCAGCACGGATGAGTTGGGACCTGCTGGTCAAATTAAAGGACAAGAAAGATATGCACAGGCAGTGGGAGCAGGGACAGGTATCCCAGCAAAAGTATAGGATCGCTTCGCAGTTGTGTAGGGATGGAGTCAGGAAGGTCAATGTGTGGCTTGAGCTGAACTTGGCAAGGGGTGCAAAGAATAACAAGAAGAGCTTGTACAGGTATGTCAGCCAGAAAAGGAAGGACAAGGAAAGCATACCTCTCCAATGAACATGACCTGCAAACTGGTAAGAATGGATGAGGATATTCTCAACAACCTTTTTGCCTCAGTCTTGACTAGCAATCTCTATTCCCACATTTTAGTTTTAGTGAAGATTCAGAATAGGTATATGGAAGAAATTTTTTTATGATGAGAGTGGCGAAACACTGCAACAGGTTTCCTGGAGAAGTTGGGAATGTCCCAACCCTGGAAATGTTCAAGGTCAGGCTGGATGAGGCTCTGGGCAACCCGGTCTAGTGGAAGGTGTCCCCACTCATTGTAGAGGAGTTGGACTAGATGATCTTTAAAAGTCTGTTCTAACCCAAATGATTTTATGATTCTATGATTATAAGATTATTCTTCTCTGAGAGGTAACAGGGTTAGACAGAGCTCACCCACTTATGCTTTCAGTCCCTCAGAGTTTAGCTCTTTGCCTGGCCAGGATCCCCATCACAGGAGTTGATCTGCTACCTCACTGCTCCTCTGGTAGCCTTACTGGGCACGGCAGTGCTGTGTGGTGGTGCACCTACTTCAGGAAGAAAAAGGTTATCAAAGGTGACAGAGGTCCGCTACCACTGTACAATGGCACAGGCCCTTCAAGGAGAACCTGACATCT
The DNA here is from genome assembly GCA_013396775.1 of Cephalopterus ornatus. Taxonomy (NCBI): domain Eukaryota; kingdom Metazoa; phylum Chordata; class Aves; order Passeriformes; family Cotingidae; genus Cephalopterus; species Cephalopterus ornatus. The sequence continues at coordinate 133,155 of VZRE01002554.1, read as the reverse complement.
CACTGAGCTCAAAGAAAACTTAAATGGAGCCAGCAAGAGAGGTCAGAATAGCTTGAATCCACCAGGGACCAGTCCTGCCTCAGAGAACATGCCTGGGAGGAATTATCTGAGGAAAGGCTTCTTAAATCAGATGAAGTAATAAAGAATTATACTTCTGGCATTTATTTAGCTATTTACTGCCCAAATCTTGCAGCGTGGGAAAGAATAACAAACTATCCAGAGCCTGCCATATGCCAGCTATCAGATAATGTGCAACTCTGGAGAATGGGAAGGTTGGTGCCAACAAAAACTTTCTTGGACAACTTCTGCTTGTTTTGTATTATTCTTGTGCAAGAGCAGTGAAAACCTGTTTTACACCCCTTTTTTTTAAATAGACTTACTCTCATATGAAAAAGAACAGGTGGACAGGGTATTGCTGTCCTGTTTTCTTCCTCTGAGCAAGGGAAAGCACAAATGCGATTTCCGATGTCAAATCATCTCATATTTTGCTGTGATATTTCCCACATTTGGGATATAGCAAAAGTCAGTAACCCACAGAGCAAGGAGTAAGGGGGCTCTGGATAGTTTGTTATGCTCCGGCTATCTGCCCTGCCAGACAAGCCATGGGCTTTGCTGTGGGGGACACAGCATTGCCTCCTGGCAATGCCTTTGAAGAGGCGTTGGGGAGGTTCAAGTTCTGCCCCCATCTTCACATGGTTGGTCACATCCAGACAATTTAATAAACACATAAACTAAGAAAAGACTCAGCTTATTGGCATCAGACTATTTAGGGGTCAGAGTGTACCCTTCTCACTGTCTGGCAGCAGAGTCGAGGCAATAAAAGTACAGTAAGGAGCCTTTCATTGGCATCTGCAATGCCCACTGAGATGCATTGGGCCAGAGAGTTCAGATTAAATGGTGAAGTAGAAACACCCAGCTGACTACTTAACTGTGCTTATGAGGAGAGAAAGCAAAAGAAGAAACCAGCTGAACTAAATGAACTACATGAGTTGTACTACATTCTGTAAGCACTTGGTTAGACATCACAGAGGTGAAAAAAAAAAAAAAAGAAAAAAGGAGTTGGCTTGATTTGATTTGACTTCCCTGTGGAGGTTATCCCTTAAGCAGTTCTGGCAGTTGGACAACAATAGAGGACAAGAGAGAAGTGTTCATTTATTGCGAGCTTGGTTTATTTTGGATTTTAGATATTCTAAATCTGTATATTTGCTCTACTGCAAAATTTTCTTGATCTGTGTCATTCTTTTCCCTATCCTAAAAAGCAAAAGTTGGATTCATTCTTGGGCAATAGACAGCATATGTCTCCTTTAACTTAAAAATAAGGTTTAAATGGGGTTTGCTTGGCTCACCAGTTTGCACTATCTGGCACAGAAAAAAAGTTTATCCAAAGGCTGTTTTGCAGGCTACTCCTGCAAGCGACCTTCTGTCTGGGCTGCACAAAAGTTTCTGGTAAGTTTTTAGATCTCATAGGCAGGAGAAGCCTACAGGGTTGGAGCCTGTGTGGATTCAAACAACAGGAGGAGACTCTGACACAGAAGAATTCACATACATTTGTTAATTAGGGGAAGGGCAAAAATCTTGTGATAGGTCAAACTGTGGGTTCAGAATATTCGAAATATCATGATAAAGATTTGATATGGATAGCAAGGAGTTGTGATGTGACATTTGTGGGAGTTGACACCAAAACTCTTTAGAAATTGTACTAAAGTTACTACCTGATAAAACATCTCTAAAATACTGTGTCCCTTTTTTTATGACAATTATAGAAGTGATAGAAAATACTGAGAGTTTTAATCAATGACATAAAGTACCTCAAATGGGTGTTGAAATATGTATGATTATATAAATTAGATTGCTTGGGCTAGAAAAGGCAGGTTTACAAAGTAGTTGGTTGGTATGGTAAAAAGCTTTTTCCAAGTACATGTTGTTCTTCAGATCAAAAATGTGTCAAACTCAGGGAACAACTTCTTACTAGCAAGGTCTTGTAGCAAGGTCTTTACTTACTCAAGTAAAAATGCTTCCTTGATTTTTAATAATGTTAGTTGTGCCTCTTGATTTCTGCCCTGCTCCTGTAATATTCTTTGTGTGACTAATCAGACTTGAATCTAACAAAAATAAAGTGTTAATTAAGCTTTATCTAATCTCAATACAATCTGACAGCAGCAACCCCCATCTGCTGCTCTGCTGTGCACTCCTATTTGGACCACCTACTATACATGGATAATTAGGTGTTGCAACTACTATGGCATCTAAGCTCAGGAGAGTGCTGAGTGATTCAGACAGCCATCTTCATAGCCAGGCCCACCGGTCCTTGCTTTCCTAGACATGCAGTGAATGGACAGGAGTTACTATATTGTCCCATCTAGGAGCCAGAAAACAAACTCTTCTCATGCCATCAGAAAGTCAGGTATCTAATCCAGTCACCCAGGCTCTCCTGGTTGTTCATGTAGTGAAGGCAACTCATTGCCTTCAGAGGGTTACTGGCCAAGTCTGGCCTCTGAAATGGATGGGATAAATCTGGAGTTGCCTCTGTTCTTCTGCTGATTGGAAGAGCATGGGGGGCTAACTTGGACATGAGACTATACATTGAAATGAGGCGTCTCTCATCTGATGATAAGAAATCTGACTAAGAAATTACATGGACACCAAATCTGTAGCAACATATTTCAGAGCCAAATGCAAGGGCATTGCAAAGATCCCACTGGGCTTTGGACCAGGCTCTGTTGTCAAGACAAGTTAATAGGTTTGGAACATGGAAAGCAAAGTGCAGAGAACTATAAATCCAATCATCCTCATGGTTAGACGTGTTTGCTTCTGGCCTGCACCTCTCAAGCTCTTTTGGGGGAATTACTCCAACTGATGCCCATCTTGTACATACAGTCATTTTGCAAGGATAAGGGATAATGTATTCTCCTCCCTTGCTCAAATCAGACTTATCTAGCCTTTGTCCACATACACTGCATGACCTGATTTTCCTCTCTCAGATAATTCTTCCTAAGCTGCTAAAAGCTTGTCTCAGAAGCCAGCTCAGAGGTCAAGTGAGCAGGATTTCACGATTTCACTGGATATCTTTAAGGAGAAAATGAAAGCTTTGGGTTACACTGCTAGTCTGCCAGCATTAGACGTAAGCTGGGACCAATGAAATCTTCCAGTGCTCACTCCACTGGTGGAAAGTACAACTTCTTGGTCCCCTGACCAGAGCAGCTATCAGTTTAGATAAATGAAAACAAACAAAAAGGAAAAGAAACATTAAATGAATTGTAAGGGTCAGGCAGACACCTTATAATCTGGTGTAAGTAAAGATCTCTAGAGAGTCACCACAAGGACTCTGCCTTTACTTTGCTCCAGGAGCTCTGACAGAAATTCTCTGCTGGAATTAGGGGCAAAACTACCAGCAACTTAAGCGGGGACATGGGCTCCTCAAGAGTTTGCACAGCTCTACACTGAGAAGTATACCTGGCTTCTGTGAGGAGCAAATGTTTAAAGGCATGGCATACTGAAAATATGTGGCATAAAGGGAACAATGGATATACAGATAAGCAGACAGCAGATGATATATTCCTTCCTAACAAAGAAGGACAGCCCTCTTTACAGCCGAGAGACCTATCAGCATCTTTGATATCATTGTTCTTGGGGGAACTGCTGAATAAAGGGTCTATGTTTTTTTGAGCATAATTACAAACGATTTTTTTTTTCCTGATAAAGAATGTAGTCATTGAGCCATAATAGCATTATTTGATGACTTAAATTCATCCTCTAATCCCTCCAAAATGGTATAAATAATTGAATAAGTCACTCAACCCTATAAAAGCACTTTGAAAACATTTTGTTCAGCATGATAATGATCAGAGAGAATGTAGCAAGAGTTACAGTAAATTAGACTCATTCTCCAAGCTGGCTGCCACTCAATATACTCATAGCTAAATTCTCACCTACTGAGTTAGACACTCTGTCATGGATAAATTAAGATATAGTCAGTTCTAAAGTGTGTTGGCAAGGACCTTTAGTTCCTTCCCATTTTTTATAGAGCACATCCATGGGATTTCTGGAGGCACTATCAGAGGGCCGCACAATGTTATGCCTTAGAGAGATGCTGTGGTACCTCTGAGCAAACCCAGAAACAGGGAAATTAGTTTGGGTAGAGCTAATGTTCCCAAAATACAACATCCAGCATGTAGATTAGCTTCTCAGGCACTCCCAGTTTCTCTGCTGCCAACCTCAAGCAGTGACACAAGTTAACCCTTAACAAGGTATCCAGAGGTGAACCTCCCTCCTCAGCAAAGCACATCCACCAGTATCAGAGCTACTCCTGCAGTGTTCCTGTACTGTGAGGAACCAGATCTACCTCAAATTCAAGACTAACACCAGTGAAAGCCATGCTGTGAGCACCCTGTCTCATCCTATCACTTTCCATCTCTTACACGGCAATGGGGATGCCCCAGTAACGCGAGTCCTCGCAATGTTGTGACACTGGGGTAGCGAAGTGGGATCCTCGTCTGAACTGAGGTCCCTTGTGATCACATATCACTGGTGATCACAACAACCATAGGTAAGATACCTGAAATATTCAGCTGTGAACACACTTTGACAGCCCTTGTAATCATATAAAATTTGTAGTTTTTATTAGTAGTATCAGTGTGACAAAACAGTTATTCATGATGCTCCTTAACAAAGGGCATGTTAACTGCTTGAGTGTTATCAGTGACGATAACAGATAGCATGTACCAGTAATTACAACAACAGTGCTCTAAATTCTGCATTTCTCTGAATTGCTGATAGATAGCTGACAATTTTACAAAACAGAGATGCCTTCACTAAGCATCGACAAGTGATTCCCTGTACCCCTGTCTAGAAGAAGTGCTAAAATCCTTAGATATGTCAAAGTCATGGACTAGCAGATACTTTTGAACTGCGTCCATTCTGAGGAATTTGATCCATCTTATAAAACACTGCCTAGGTTTGTTCCTGTGCTGGAACGGAGAGCCAGTGTGCTTGGGACCAAAGCCAAAGCACTAATTCTGCCCAGCCGCCAATGTATTCTGGGAAATTTCTGCCCACAAGCTAAACTTCTGCATGTTTCTCTTCATTGTAACTGATGCCTCAGCAGAAACGCTGGCCTGACCTTCTCCACTGCCCTTCATACTGTGCAAAAATCAGTGATACATTCATAACACAGAAAGATGTAACACAAGTTTCCCCATATGAGTTATTGTTGGTTGCAACAGCTTTCTCCTTTCCCAGATTCTATTCTATTCTATTCTATTCTATTCTATTCTATTCTATTCTATTCTATTCTATTCTATTCTAAATAAAAGAGCATAAGAGCTAGCAAACAGCACCTGAGTATCCTGTTTCCAACAGCAACGGGTAATAAATACCCGGACTACAGGAAACAGAGTGCAAATAGAGTGCTTTTCCCCCTCATACACCTTCTCTGTGTCAGTCATACCCGCATACTTCCATCAGGTCCTCCCAGATTTCTCTTGATCACTTTTGCTGCCTTTCTCTGATCCTCTTCTAGGAAGCATGGAACTGCAATGCAGTAGTCAAAATGTGAGTGAATTATGGGTTTAAACATTGGGATAATGATGTTTTGTAGTCTGCTTTCTATTCCCTTTCCAATACTTTGTACCTGATATTTGCCTTTCTGACAACTGTTGACTCTTATATTTTCAGAGAACTACTCATAACCACTCAATGTATATCTCCTGAGCAGTGGCAGCTAAGTTAGAGCTCATGTTTTTGTACATATACACAGGATTTTTTCTTTTAATCATGTCTGATACTCTGTATTTATAGACATGCACCATTTCATAGGTATTTATTGGTCAGGAACCTTTTCTCTCTTTCTCTTTTTTATTTTTAATTCTTTCAGCTAGCATTTGGTTTTAAACTGAATAATTTGTGTTATGAGCAAACTTTATCACTCTGTTACCCCTTTTTCTAGATCTACTTGTCTGTTGTACATCAAAGATCCTGGCCTTAATCCCAATGATACCACTTTATTAAGAACCTGACGATTTAATCCCACAGTTTCTTTCTTAGCTTGATCTGTCTGTCTCTGAGCCCATTGATAGTCTGAACTTTGTTAGATAAAAGTCTCCACATCTCCTTATTTATATAACAACTGAAAGGAAGTGGAAGTTCCTTTTAAGCAAGACAAGTAGCAGAAAGCAGGTATATGCTAAAACAGACCCAATCCATCGACACTGAGACTCCTAAATAATATTCCTGGTGTATGTTCTCTAGCCAACCAGCAGACCACATCCAAAACACAGGAAAAAGACCCAAGAATCACAACATCCTACATTATGGCGTTTAGAGATGCCAAAATAACTCTACTTGTGACCTAAAGCAGCTTGAAGTCTGTACTAACCTATGCCAGATAGAAAGGTCCTGCAGGGACCTACTGGTTCTGTCCAAGACTCTTCTCAGGTGACACTGTCCATGAAATGATCCCTGTGCCTACACAGCAGTGGACTGTACAAATCTGGCTATGCTGGCTTTCTGGCTACTTGGGGATGCCTGTACTTGAAAAATCTCAGTTGCCCTTTGAAAGTTTGCCAGCTTTAATAGCACTGGAGCAACACATTTAATAGTCTCTATCCTCATCTTCCACCTAGGAAGTCAACATGTGAGGTGCTGACACAATGGACACAATCTCAATATTCATATCTTGAGGAGAAATAAAGCTGCCACACTTGGATTATTACTTTAATGTTTAGATCATTACCTTAAGGTTCTTTGTTATCACAGGCATGTTTTAAGAAGTGAGACAAATAAAAGGATCATCGAGAAATTCCTCTCATTAGGGCCTCTCCTGCAATTTTCTGGGGACCAAACCAAGCATACTGCTGGTATCTGTGCAAGGAAGATATGGACTGGAGACTGAAGGAGCGTGACTTGCATAAGCTCTGAAAAGGTAAAGACTGATACGGGCTTCCCCCACACCCTCAGATATGTCAGGCTGGAGCATCATTACATTCAGAGGAAGAGGTGAAAAAAGAGATTACAAGTTTATAGGTGATATGGAAAGATTTGGAAGACAAGCTTCTGCCTCTTGGAGAAATAATCTTTCAAAGAAAGCTTTCAGTGACAGTAACAGAAGCAAAAACTTCTTCATTTGCTTTCTGAGACCTCCATGAGCTTTTCCTCAAAAGACGGAGTTCCATATTTCAATGTCATCAGAAGACCAAACCACAGCCAAGGTCAACCTGACAAACACTTGTGCCAGAGATTCCCAGGATGGAAGTCTGTGGGACCACTTGGCCTTTCTTTTCATTGCCAGACAGCTCATTCAGGGAGATTTGCTAATGGCTCTGTCAAACTCTGTAACCAGCAATGCGAGCCATCAAGACTATACTTTTCCTCTTCTGTGGCTTTTCCTGGAGTTGTGATGTCCCTAGCCAACGTTTTGACCTGGCAAGGAATAAGCTTTCTTTTCATCCCTTCTCTGATATTTTGAGATTCCCATCAGTAATGCTGGGAGAACAAAGGTGGATCATATGCTGGGATGGAAAACTGGCTGAGCATCCCCTGGAGAAGACAGAAGTTGTCTGACCCACTGTGCTCACCCCTGCTGTCCATCACTCACCTGCCATCCCCTTCCTAATTCTCTCTTGCTCTACCCAATTATGTTTTGAACATCCTTCACATTTAGACGGGAGAGGATTTGTTCAGGGGATATTCCCTGAAAACTGGCCTTTGCTAAAGTCCTCTGTGTAACAGCAGTGCTCCCTCCCTTCTGTAATGACTCAGATGAGTAGGCCCAATGACTCAGTGGCTTGGAGAGCTTAAATATCAAGGGACTATTGACAATAGCCTTCCCTAGCTTGAGTAAGGATTACAAATCTTTGTGCTTTGGGACTGGAAGATTCCACCTCTAAGTTGTTTGTAACCTTCCTCCGTGGTATTGCAAAGGCATAATCAGGTAGTACACTGATAAAAACAGTGGAAAAAAAACCTTCCTATTTTTCTGTGGCTGCTTAGGCATCATGCTGGGATCTTCAGGGAACCAAGGAAGCATGAAGAGATCAGTGTTATCCCACAGTTTCTGACTTCATGAGATCCAGAAGAGTTTTAGCTTTTTGTAAAACTGCACCTTCTCTGTCTGTTTTCTCCATGAAAACAGAACACATGCATCTAAGATTGTTGCCATATTTCTACTAAAATGCAAAGGACTGAATTGCCAGAAAACCCTCAGAATAACAGGCAGTGGAAGTTTGGAAGCTGCAAACGAGAGCAGCATGCCCTTGTCTCCATGCCAGGTCCTCCCTCCTGCCCACCACAAGAAATGCACCTGGCAGCATTAGGCTATGCTAGCAAAGTCGGCAGCACAAAAACAGACATTCCAGGAGGTCGATCAGTCTGAAAAGCACATAATGGGAGATGAGAGACTGACCAAAAAGAGAGAGGTTGCTAAACAGATGAAAACAAACAAAAAAATGGTAACAAATTATGGTTTCCCTGTGAACGTCCCTTTCCATACACACATGGGATGTGTATATGGAACACATATATGTGTATATGGAACCACTGTGACCAAAATAAAGATGCTATCCAGAAAAATACATGTTTAAATGTTTGCTTTGATGTAGGTTAACAAGAAGGAGTAGAGGGGACGAAAACATTCCCAAATAACCACACTCTTAAAAGATTACATTAAGCTCTGATACACTGGTGATACATCCAGGCAGGAAGAAAAGATTATTTAAACTGAACGGGATTTTTACATATGTAAGTAATTTTATTTGTGCACATTTTTGTTCTACTTTCTCGGGGAAGGAAAATGTGATGTACTTTGAGCGCCTAAAGACTTCAACTTGACATTTATCTCATTTGTTGAAAACAGATCCTTCTGAATTGATTTAATAAAAGCTTCAAGTGCCAAGTTTCCTGCTTGGAGCAATTGTTTTAAACAGTGAATGAAGGTATTTCAGTATCCTTCCCTTTTTTTTTGTTCCAACCCCACACAGCCCTATTTTTATTTTTTTTTTTACTTTCAGATGTTGGCTCTTCATTATTTCTTAAAAAACATCAAGTTTGACAATGAGATAGTGACTACTTTTGTTTTGTTTCAAATCCTGTCTATTCCTTCTGCCAAATCGATAAGCAATCAAACGAAGACGAGAAAGAATTAGTACCAAACTTCATTGGAACTTTTTGGCAGTACATGTGTTCTCAGTAAAAGTAAACAAAATATTATTTGTATGTATTTGTAAAAAGCTAACAAGTTTTATGACAGTAATAAGGCAGATGCTTAACTACTCCCTTGGCATTCCAGACAGGATTTCAGAGTGCTTGGACTGACTCACATGTCACTTGGCACATTTTGTAGAGTGTACCTTATTTTTCACCGGGAGGGTGCAGAAGCGTTGTAGCACCAAAACCAGCAACGTTGCTCATGGGCTCTGAGTACATGCAGAATTCTTCAAACAGTAGGATTTACAACCTCACTTCTTCCTCTGGCTACTATTATTATTGGAGTTATTAGTAGTATTGTAATAGATTAATTTAATTACATTGTGTATATTACTGCATTCTTATTCTCTCTGAAGGAGCAGGTCCATCCCCTCAGCTCAAGCAGAGGAGCAGGTGAGCCCATGCCCGGCAGGGAGGTGCTTCATGGAGTGATCCCTCATGGACACGACCATAACAGCCCCAACAAACTGCAAATCCTTCAGTGGCCATTTTCAGAACCCAGGTGAGGGAGAATAGATTTGAACTTTCAAGCAAATGAAACGCAGGTCATCCAAAGGTCACTTTCTTAGCTGGCTGCCTGGTTAGCCACCTACCCAGCCACCTATCTGACTGCCTATTCTTTTTCTTATAAAAAGAATATATATAAGCTTATACCTTAGCTCCTCCAGACCTCTGAGATATGATCTTTGAAGAGCTTAAACCTTACAAATCTCTAGTGATTTTGCAAGTCCCTTTCCGGCTTCCTTGTAGGCCCCCTTCAGCTACTGGAAGGAATCCCTATGAATTTGTGCCTTTCTCCTTTCCCATGACAAAATGACACAGGTATCTTTGTTACTGTCAGCTCATCCAACTCCAGTTTACAGAGAACTTGTCTCATGACTGCAGCTCAATGACTCTTATTCAGATGGGCTCCCATGTGTGTTGTGCTTGTTTTGTTTTTCTTTTTTAATGATCTGGCATAGCCCCAGATACTTCCTGATAAATCATATCTAATGTCTGTCTTGTGGTTTTCTGATGTGAACAACAACAACAAAATAAAAAATCAAAGTGGTAAAAAAGCAATATCAAAAACACATTTAGTGCAATCACACACTGGGGGGAAATGAAGAAAGCACTAAGCTCTACCTACTTCTCTACAACCACCTTGAAAGTTTGAAAGTTACATTGAAAACACAGTGGGTTGTAGAGTGAAGCAGTAATGAGAATCAGAGGATTAAATCAAAAAACAATTAACAGTTTTATTCTTAACATGCTGTTTCCTGCTTTTGGTTTAATTTTATCTTTATCATTCAGGTATTTGCATAACTGCTTAACTAAGGTGTTAGTAGTATTATTCAGGGAAGTTCAACATTTCACTGGATTAGAGACATACATTTTTCAGTCTCCAGTGATGACAATTACTGTTATTGTGGTTCCTGCTATTAAAAGCTTTCCCTTCCAAGGCTTCTATAGGCTCATTTTCCCCCCACTTACTTATATTTCTAGATTTTTAACCTTGTATTCTCTTTTACACCAACTCCTACGAATTGTCCTAAATCTTCCTATTTGACCTCTATCTCTCTTCCCCTCCATATGCTCCTTCTGAGGCTCCTACCACTGCAAACAGCAGTGGTGGCCATGATTCAGCAGCTACTTGGCCAACAAGGGCTGGACATCCATCTCACCAGGAGGAAAGCAGCCACCTCAGTGTCCAAGCTGCAGAGAAAGTGGGATGTGGGATTCACCCCTAGCTAATGGCTAGACATAAAGCATTAATTTAATCTTCCATATCATTTGCTCACAGCTGCTTCCAACTCTGCTTCTCCTTCTGACAATGTCCGAACCTCCCAGCAGATGGCATCTCCTCCCAACTTCTACCTGAGCTCACCATGTGCCCGAAGACAGAGCCTGCAGCCGCTTTCTTTTGAAACAATCAATTTTATATTCTATCTGTGCAGTAAATGTGCCCAAGGAAAGTGCAAACAGGAATAAATCTACACCATTACACATTCATTTTGCAGCTCGAGCTACTGTGTTTCTTTCAATATTCAGACAATTATGGGGTTTTCACTGCTGGAGAAGACACAATGTTTATTGGCAGATCAGCTCTAAAAAAGCTACCAAAGAGCGCAAATCATTGGCATCTATTACAACAGGAACTCTAACATGGAGTATAATCTATTACGTAGCAAAACCAAATGGAAGCAACAATAACAAGGGCAATAAGGCTGATGTAGAAGACCTTCCCTTCTTAAGCAACAGCTGGAGAATTGGGATGGTTGCAACCCACAACCCTCAGCCAGATACTGCATAAACACATGCAGTAGGAGAACGCTTCTTTGTCCTTCCCTATGTGTCTACATACTGTCTTTTCATTTCACCTCTGAGGACAATGTGAGAACGACTGAGTGACACCAAGACCTTTGTCCCAGTGCTTTGGTAAGTTTAGATGGGCAGGACTTGGATAAAGCTTCGATTGGCACAGCCATAGCAGCACTGTCAGCTCTTCACATCTATGGATCCACCTCCAAAAGCACCTCAGAGCCCAGTTCTCTTGTGGGTCATGAAAGAAACAGAGAGGGACAGGAAACAGAAAGCTGAGGAGGTTTGGAGGTGGATGGTGTGAGAAGTTTTTATATAAAATGTAAAGGATGCATTGACAGAATGCACTGCAGGAAAAATTTAGGACCCTAAGTCTTCTTGGAACACCATGCTGGCTAAGTCCAGCCCTATTCTATCTTTAGTTGACATTGCTTCACTGACCAGTGAAAACCAGTATACTGAAGGAATACAGATCTTTCCTTTTCAAATTTAGCTGTTATGGCTACCAAATGAGCAAACAGAAATGATGCTACTGGGCTCATGTGACCACATGGAATTAACTATCACAACTTAGCCATGAAATGCTACCTGAGAATTCTTCATGAATAGTTCAAAGTTTAAAAACATGCCTCCAGATAAAATAAAGCAATGCAATTATCTGATACAGGAATTTGCATCGATAGTCTACAAACAGAAAATGAGAGTAAGTATGTAGAGTAAATGAGCCACTTTCTCAGACCTAACTTTTGACACGATGGTTTCTCTGAAGGAAATCTGTTGAGATTACCAGTGAGTCACATTCAGAACTGGATTTAAGAACTACATAAAAAAACAGACACAGAATTTATAGAAAACAAGAGGAGCTGCATCAAAGATACATTTTTTTCCTGCATTAAGGCTAAAAAAGCCTGCTTATATGAAACGTGATTAGCACTGGCACACTTCTCATATTTGTTACATTTAGTATCGTTACTAAACTGCGCCACTTGTGTGCACACTGCTGCAAAGATGGTGATCTTAGAGTGCTTTCAGCTGCAAGTTGACCGAAGGCTTTTATAATGTGAAGTCCCCTTCTTGGAAAGGCAGACAGAGTCAAGCCAGAAATTGAAGATGAAAACTATATATATCATTTAGTTCAAAATACTGTGTAAACAAAAACTAGATCTCTACAGCATGCTTGCTGGCATTCTGTTCAGTCTCATTTCTAGGTAATGAGTGAGATTTAATAATAGAACTTGTTCCTGTTGCAATCACTGGTCATTTTTTTAGTCGAAGAGGTGCAGATAAACTGAAGTTGTGTGTTTTTGAAACTACCACCCTGTCATTTAACTGGAGTGGTAATTTCCTTTAACATTTTGGACATGAATTCCATTCCCAAAGAGAGAGCAGCCCATTGGCAAGGGCTGCTAATGCAACACATGCCAGCTTCAAACCATCCTTGGTGGCTCATTTAAAGTAGCAGTCTAAAATCCCCTGAATTTCTGGGGAAACTATCCTGGTGGGGACTTTTTAAACATAACCTAAGTTACTATTTTAGTTAAAACATGCCCTTTTCTCTTCCTTAAATGCCCTGTTTGAATTTTAACTGCTCTCAAATTTCAGATTTCAAGCACATAGTAAATGGGCAGGAGGACATTCATTTGCTGGGCAATTTTTCCCTCTACAGGCAGTTTCGTGCCTTAGGCAAAACGCAGAGGGGAAGATTGTAGCACTACAGGACCTTTTTGATTCCCCAGCAGCAGAGGGGAAGATTGTAGCACTACAGGACCTTTTTGATTCCCCAGCAGCACAGCAGGAGGTGGTGACCTGGTGCTTCGGTTCCTGAAGGGAAGGCAGGCTGCAGCAGGGACCACCAGGAAGAGAGAATGTCTGGGAGGTTTAACACAGCTACAGTCTCCAGGATGCTGGGAAACAATCGTAAGTTTTAAACAGCTCTTGGTTTGGGCTTTTCTGGGACACCGAGAAGAATCCTGCTCTAGACTGGCACACAGCTGAGCAACCCATGCAGGAAGCATGGTAGCAGGAGTCTCTAAATCCAAGGGATGCCAAATTCAAGCCAGAGGCTCAAGTGAGATAGCAGTTACTAAGCAAGGGATGCCAGCCATGGACGAGCTGAAGTCCTATCTGCTATTTATGCAAATATATGGGGCCACAGGATGCTCTCAGTTCCTTAGTGAGGGAACAACTGAAAGCAGGGTGATGCAGAGCTGTGTGGGTGCACATGTGCTGCTACTGGCACATGCTCAGCATCCTGCCCTCACCAAGACTGGCTTAGAAAGGTCTGGAGGGCTCAGAGAGGAAGGAACCCACCAGAATTGCAGTCTCTTTTTTTCCCCAGGCATTGGCTAAAATCCAAAGATACAGGTTTGCCTTCATTCACAGGTGTGGTGGAGACCATGGGGAATTTCAGTCTTGGACAACTAAGATTCCCTTCTGCCTATTCACTATGAGTACAGGCTGCTCTGAGAACTGCCTTTGTGCTGGGCTTTTAAGGGCCAGCCTTAATTATTCCCGTTCCTCTTAAATCGTCTCTTTGTGCTACAGGCTCGGTCGTGATGATTTTTCATTTGAAGGGATTGCATCACATCAGACATGGGGCCATAAATCCCCCAGAATGGGCAAACTAGTGACAGCACTGGCCTGTTTTACAGCAGGAAAGTGTGAAGTTTATTGTCATTTTTAGAAGTGAAATGATTTTAAAGTGACATAATCTTAAAGCAAAAAGAAACCCCACACCACACTAAGAGCAACACTGTGGAAAGTTAATGTTTTCCCCAAACAAAGTGACCAGGTTATGGGAAGGGGTGGGAGTGGGTGTGTTGGTGGAAGGGGCCAGAGATGAATGAAAACAGGAAAGGAGAGTAGCTCTGATGTGGCTGCAATTGCGTGGACACCTTAACTCTTTGCTGTCCTTTTCTGACACTTATGTGGCTTCGGGCTGCCTTGCCTCACAAAATAGTCTGACCAGTGAGTGTGCTCCGTGAAGGGGATAGTGGGCCCATGGAGCTGCATCCTGGGGCACATCCCTCCCAGGCTGCCCCTTTCCTGGGGACAGCCAGCTGTGGGCACATGAGAGGCCCTGGGATCAAGCTTTATTTTGATGAAACATTTGGAAAGTACATACTGAGATTTGGTGGGAGGGATAGCAAAGCACAGCCCAAAGATCTGACTTGGCACTGTGCCCCGGTGCACTGTTTCAGATTTAGAGGGGGAGGATTTTTCCCACATGCTTTGCACTGGCTTTGCTCTGCTCCTCTGAAGCCAACTGCCCCCACCCCACACTGAGAGCTTCAAAAGTCCCAACTTGGGGTTTTGGTTCTCTTGTTGCCCAGCCATGCTTGATGGGAACACCTCTTCTGTCACGTGGGATTTGCTGAGCTACCAAAGTAGGGAAAGAAGCGGCCCAAGGAAAGGCAGGGGCACAGAGAACTGACCCCTGCTCTGCATGCCCCAGTATCACCTTTAGTGGGGAAATTCTGTCCTTGCCTGGAAAAGGATTCAAAGGCTTCCTTCTGCTCTGATAAAAGTTGTGTTTAATACTACAAGCCCCTTTGTGATCATGACACCAGAGTAAAGCAAGACTGAATACCTCCAAGGAACATGATACCATCCTGGAAACGCAGATGGCAGCCCTGGAGGACAGCACATGGGTCAGTCTGAATTAGCAAAGCAAGGCTGTGAGGTCTGCAGGGAGCCCTGCAGCTCCAAGTCTCCCAAGTAGTATTTGAAGCTAATGATGGTTATCACAAAGGAGTCTGTACTCTGCGTGTCTGGAGAGATGGAGCTCCGGCACAGAAATATTTCCAAAGCCTGCTCTTGGGGACAGCCTATGCCAGCTGACCACATAATTCCACTGTGCTCCTGCAAATCCAGCTCCTTGCTTGGTGCCCATTGCATCAGTTAGCAACATGTCCCAAAAGCCAGATTTCCTTATACACCCTGCCTCCAGTCCACAAGTGTTGGGTCGCATTATCCATTCAAAAGGGCTTATGAACACAGGTCCCTTCTCCGTAGTGCACCAGCCTCAGTGTCTCCAAAGGCTACGGCATCTTGTGAATCTAGCACAAGGCAGTGTATGTCTTCCCCAAAAGGCCTGACTTCCACGCTCAGAGCAAGTGTTTCAGTAAGTTACAAGGGATGTTTCTGTTCAGACAAATGCTTCTCTGCAGCCAGCTGCAAATCCATCTCACAGTAATGTTTCTATTTCAGTAGGCAAGTCTATTATGCCAGAAACCGTCTAGCCACAATCGTTCAGAACACAAAAGCAATCGCATAATCCCCTTACTCTGTGAGAGATAAGCAAGGCTCCAATAAATGGAGCACTTCTTCTCTTGTGGATTTAATCCCCATTTGAGGTTTTTTTACTGTTATTATTATCCTTTCTAATCATCCAGGAGTAAGCAAGGATTTCAAATGAAAACTGCCCCAAAAGGTTTCTGTCTTTATATACATGTACATATATATAACAAATTTGCATGTATATATACACACAAACATATAATTTTGACTGTATGTATCACTACATTCACTGGTAAGATTCACAAGAACTTCTTTTATTCTGATTCTACAAGCAGGATCCCTTCCCAGCAGAAATATGAAGTGCTGCAGCTTCGTGCCAGTGGTTTCGAGTTGCAGACTTTAAGCTTTCTCTGACCTTTGTACAGAATTTTAATTCTTTCTTTTCTTCCTTGCATTTCTAGCTCGAGGGTGATAAAGGAGACCTACTGACTCAATGAGGTCCCATCACCCCAAAAAGCAAT
Source organism: Cephalopterus ornatus (assembly GCA_013396775.1). Taxonomy (NCBI): domain Eukaryota; kingdom Metazoa; phylum Chordata; class Aves; order Passeriformes; family Cotingidae; genus Cephalopterus; species Cephalopterus ornatus. The sequence goes on along the minus strand of VZRE01002554.1, from coordinate 116,896 downwards.
TGAAAAGAATAAAATTTGTGGACTTCAGAGGAATTTTCACCCAGCCAGCAAGGTAAGTAATAAAACAAACCTTATGGAAAATAATTCACCACATTTCTTTTCTGTTTTGACAGTAAAAGGGGAGACCAGCTCTTCTTCTTCTTAAAGAACAGACATTTGCAATTGGGGGAAGACTTCATCTCCCCAGGTCTGAACCAGGTCGTGGGCTTGAACAGCATCTGTCCCTGTTGGGACTCTGTGTCTGACACTTGGTAGCAAGTTTCTGGACTCTCTTGTCCTGGGTGTAGGCCTGGGAGAAGGAAAAAGCAGCTTCATACCATTTCCTTTGGCCTGGAAAGAACTGTTTTCAGGATAAGTAGCAGATTGCTACTTCAAATGAGGAGCGAGATATAAGAATAAAAACTCTAGAGATGAGCGAGGGAATCCAGTTTACAAGAAACCTTTTGGTCATGAATGATTAAGTGAAAAGCTATTCCTCCCTGCCTGTACTAATGCCTCACAATTAATGAAGCATTTAAAAGATACTGAAGAGATGATATATATGAAACAGATCCTACTGGGAATGCTTTGTGTTGGGCTCAGCCTTCAAAGCCCCAAACAGTTTTGCTTAGGCATACATGGCTGGCAGGGAGACCCTGTTCCCTCGTCACAGCAAAAGTATGAAGGAACAAAAGTAAAAAAATGCAAACCACTGAGAGCTGCAGAGTGCCTGGGACTCCTTCTGCTACTAAAAGCAGGAGTGCAAAATGCGGGTAAGCAAAACCAAGTCATTCAATCTGCTTCCCATAGCTTGGGACACCCATAGATGCCAGAGAGGGCATAGCAAGTAGAAATTGCCCTTAGAAGAGCATCAGGCCACAGGCAGACAGTAGCAAGGGAACAACTTGTTGCTATTTCAGAAATTATTGTCCCCTTAACTTGATGTCACCTCAAGGTTGGTTTTAAAGAAGTGATTTTATTTGGCATTGCAGACTCCCAGCAGAGATCCTGGACTCCCGTTGTTACTAAATACCGGCCAAGAAGTCAGGCTGAAGATGTGAAAGTGCTATTTCAAAACTGAAAAGATATCAACCTCAAAGTTTTGCTGGAGATCAACTAATTTAAAGCTGATGAAGTGCAATCTTTGAAACTGTTCTGACTTGTCTTGTAGCTTTCTACAGTTAAAAAGTGATAGCAATTTTTTGGGGGATAGATAATAAAAATGTTTTTGCAGCACTTTCCACTAAAGCAATACATGCATGAGTATTTTTGGTTATTATATACATAAGAAATATCAAAGGCATACCACAGTTTAAAAATGAGTCAGAGAACATGTAAAATTTTTAGTGCACAGACTGCCATTTACTTTGTCGTTGAGTGCACTGAGGACAACACATCTGCGATCTGCTTTTACAATGGTAGCGTGAAATAACCTGAAATAATTACTTCAAGTTATACAGTGAACCAAGAAATTCTGATGGTAGTTGAATTATTCTTAGTAGTATAATTAGGTAAGTGTATAAATATTAGCATGAAGATATTAATCACAAGCTTCCAGCCTATGTGCACTGATCCATGATTCAGTGATGTCAATGGGAGAGATGAGTGTCTTGCCAGATTTTGGACTGCTACAAAAATAAAAGTGCTACTGGTGTAGGAATGAGGATGCAAATTTTGAAAGGGTCAAGCATGTTGTTTTCAAATTATCAATGTTTTGTGGAGACACTGATATTTCAAAATGGTTTTTTTATTGAGAGTTTTTCTTTAGTAGTTTTGGCGGGACTAAATTAAATGCTTAATATTGAAATAGAGAAAAAGTGCAGAGATAAATTTTAAATTCTAGTCCTAATAGAAATGACTGCTATATATTCAAGTTGCATCCACATTTCATAAACATTAAGAGAGCTCAGATATTATGGATGTTTCATTTGGTTTCATGATAGAATGAAGTCCTTCATTGAAACATGACTTTTAGAAGGTAGAATTAGCATTAAATTCAAAAAGCAAGAGATTTTTTTTCCTGTGCCAGAAATCTTTAATACAACTAAACAAATCAAATAAATATAATTAGAAAAATTATTTTATAGGATCAAAGTCACTGAAGTCACTGTAAGAGCTCCCATTGACTTCAACGGGTCTGTAGGACTATACTGCAGATTTAAGTGCTTTTAATTGAATGAATTAAAACCTTTCTGTTAAACTAAATTAAATCATTCACAAGGCAAATCCTACCCTTCAAAGGGACATACCTAAGGAGCAGAATTGCCTGAGCTTCACTTCTAACTGATTCTTCAAGGAGCTACTGGAAGCCTCTTGCCTCAAACTGTTAATTCAATGGATGCACAGCGTGAATTCTCCCATCCCTCCCCGCTCCACTGCCAGAGGTCTGGCATTAGCTGAGGAGGAGCTATGAGACAATAACAGTGACAGGAAATGATAAATGCTTTTTGTCTCCATCCCTCTTTTTGCCTCAAGGGCAAAACTTCATATTGCAGCCTGGTGGTTTCACCTCTGCTATGTGCTGGCAACATACTCAGAGCAACTCCGCTGGGACCGCTTCCTAGTGCATGTAAGTGTACATAGCATGCACGTGGCAAGCTCTGCAGAAATGGGAGGGTAAAAAAGACTGCTGGAACCCATCCCCATCCACATGTAATAAAGTTATGGAAAGCTAAAATGACAGAAGTAGGAAAATGAGTATAGGAATAAGGTTCATGCAAAACTGGCACCTGCTAGACCAGCTTAATTCCTTGGTTAAATGAAATCTGTTTTGATTAGCATCAAATACAAGAGACAGATTACATTGTGTGAAATACATTGCCATAGGCCCAGTTTAGCAAACCTATTGGTTTAAATCTTGTTTTCTTACACTGGAAACAGACTGGAGCATTTGGCCCTTAGGTTTTTAATGCAGAGTCACGGCACATGTAGGAGACTTAACAGGACTTTCTTGGCATGAACCTCCTCAACTGACAAACCAACCAACTGGTTGCTTGATCATTAACAAAATAATTTACACGGCCCAAATCCAGCTACAGAGATTTTCTTGGGGATAGAGCATAGAGCATCTTCCCACAGCACATCCCAGATAGTGATGCCTGCTGTGCTGAAAGGATGCCTGGCCTTGGCTCAGTAAAACTCTGACTCCTGCTTTGGCCCACTGCTTTCCCTTTCAGCTTTGTTTCTGCCCCCCAAGACCATATCTCTGTTCTCAAGAAGGGCGTAGGCTGGCTTAGGATTTACTAAGGGTTGGACTTGTCCCACAGTTTTCTTTTTTTGAACAGTCTGTTGATCTGTCTGTGGGGTTTTTTAGAGACATGCTTTTGTATAGCATCTGCTGTGAACATGTACACTCAGAGGGCTGGGTTCATGTTTTCTTTCCATTGCAAAGTCCCTCATTTGTGTCTTCCAGCTGCCAGGAATGTGAACACTACCTGTGGCCTGAAAGTCAGGCTGTGTTCTTCTAGCCTCTGCATCATTGCAGCAATAAAAACGTAGTTAGCTCTGCTGTTAGTGACCTGAGAGCCGGAGAGTGATCCAGTCAGTCCTCCCTGAGCTGTCAGTGCTATGTATTGCTAATAGGAAGGGAAAAAAAGAGTAAAAACTTGTTTCTCTTAGTGAAATAAGCAGCTATGACTCATAATGCACACCAGGGACCTATTAGTTGAGTAAGAAGGTATCTTTTTCACTCCCTTCCTTTCTCTCCATAACCACTGACACTTTGGCCTCAAAATGAGTATCACAATAGTGCTACATAGTGTCAAAGGCTTATTTTTTATGTTTTTCTCTGAAAACCTTACAAGCTGGAACGTAAATGGAAATTTAGACAAGACAGATATTAATTTTATTCTCCTGTTCCATTATTTTTACCTGCTTTTTTCTTCCTATGCTTCTGACAGGTCTGAGTCTAACTAGAAGGGATACAATTGTTCCTCTTTCCAGAGGTGACTGTATCATGTTTTGATAGAAATCTGCTGCCAAGAGCTGGAATTGCATTATGTTTCAACTTCAAGATTCCTGTCAGCTTGGATCACAGAACTTTTCTAGCTGAAGGAATTGGTCAATAGTCCCAAAACCCCTCTCTGAATGGACTTCAGTGAAGTCTAAACTGGATGCTTAGGCAGCAGCAAGTAGTCTGTAGCTAACCCCTCTGTAGCAGTTCTCAGTTACATGAACCAATAATTTATCCACCCTATCAGACTGTAGCTACTCAATATCAAACCTGGGATGACAGCCACCAGCAGCTCTGGATAAGCTTTTCAAAATCCCCCATTTTTTACTTTTAGCACTGCTGTCTTCAGAAAAGATGGAGATGGCAGGTGCACTGCTAAAACCAAGTTACTTGCATCTGACAGACAGCTGTCAAGTGAAGAGCTCTAGAAAACCGGACCTCCAGTTTGTCTAAGTAGCTTCATCAAAAAATGTGTCATCTGAGTTCTCATTTTCACCTTTTAACACGCAACAGCTCTCACTTCTTGCCCCTTCCATCATTTGCAGCTCTATACAGTTGAATCATGCAGCACTCATTTGGTGTATTGGTCATGTGCCTGAGTCACATGGAGGGAGATGGCTCACAGCAGGACCCAGGTTGCAGAAATGGCTCATAGCACCAACTCAGGCCATGGTGCAGCCTCTGACCAGGCTGCTGGAGCAGGCAAGCACTGGTGAATCTCCATCAGCAGAGCTTCTCTGTGGCTTGGTTTCTGTCCCAGACCCTCTGGTCTGCTGTGCATACAGCTCTTCAGGGATCACAAATCCATCCAAGGAGCTCTGCCAGGTGTGGGCTCTTCTGAGATGTGGCAGAGGCCACCACAGTCCCTAAAATGGAGGTCTGCCTCCAGGGAGGCATGACACAGAAGTTCATGAGACTCATGAGGGCTAAATTTGCACATCTCTATGATATACAGTTGAGATGCTCTAAGCGCTGTGACCCATCTGCCTGTATCACTCCAGTGAGGAGTCCTTTAGTCCTGAGCAAGATTAGGTCCTAGGCAGGCATTTGGCATTCCATTTGGCTTCAGAAGCTGTTAAGCACTTCTGGAGATCTGGCTACAACCATGCATGCTGAGGGCTTGGGAAGACTAGCCACTTTTGCTGACTTGGATATATGTTAAGATACCTTCTAATCCCTCTATTGTGTAAAGGAGGGGGTGATACAACCAGATAATGCTCTAAAGTTCCTTCAGAATAGCAGAAGGCTTGTCTAGAGCAAGATGCTTCTCTCACAGCAGACGTTCTGGCATAGCCCCCAGTGGAGACTCACTGTATGCTGACAGGAGTCCTTCTGATGGCAGCATTACTGCTGCTGAGTGACAGAAATTAAGCTGACAATAACACTTGTTTGACAGCAGAGATGTATCCACCCCAGTGCTTCAGCTAGACCTGTGACCAGTCAGAAGGAGAAGGAATGGTGGTAAATACACACTCCCAGGACTGCTGTGTTGGCCCCCATGGAACTCTGGGTCAGGCCACTGTGTATTTGAATTTCATGGGTCTGGGCTTTATTTACCCTGTGGCACATTAATATCACTCTGGGAGCATCAAGAGCTTTAAGAAAAGGAGTGACTCTGATTTCTACAACTAATTTAATGCCCTTGCACAGTTACTGTGGCAGCATTGGTGAGGACCCAGCTAAGCACATACCTGAGTTATGGCTTTATGTCATGACACAACAAATTCAGATCATCTGTGTGAAGTTCTTGGGTTACAGCCAGTAACGAGATGGACAAATTTTCATCCTCCCTCTCTGCTTATGATAAGGGAAATATGCCTTTTCTCCGGTAAAAAGTGAAATTTCCCATTAGGAGGAGAGTTTTTATGTGTGTGAGTATTTACTAGCTGTCAACTGTACAAGCTAATCAAATGCACTTTCATAACAAAAATTATTTTTTAATTGCATGAAAATTATAAATTTGCATGATGAATGAGGAATCACATTGCAAAGAGACAGAACCTTCAAAACATCATTTTTGATCTCATCCCGCTCCAACTTCTTTTTTTCTTGCATCTTTCATGAACTTAAGCTCTTCCATTTCCCCCCAAACACATGGTCATTGGGCCACAAATGGCACCTGGTGCAGCTCCAGCTGGCTTTCTGCCATCTACATCTATGGGAGCAGAAACAGCCCTGTTCGTGACCGTGTTTGAACACAAGAGATACAGTATAGTATAATTAGAAAAGATTAACACATCACTCAATCTTACAGGGTCATATAATCATTTAGGACATGGGAACAAGTGTCAGTTCCTGATTTAAGGGCCTCAGTTACAGATATGACAAGCTAGTCGTAAAGTAGCAGAAAAACCCCCCACAGTGCAATCTATCTTCCTTTCTGAACCAAAACTGCCAGTAGGAACTCAACAAAATGTCCACCAGAACATGCAAAATTAAGGCCTGCCAGATCATACTAGGGTCCAGTGCTTTGACTGTACGGTTTCATTTTAGTTATGTATAAGAACACAGCCCAAAGGCCACCCCAACTGCTGCTGCAGCAGCACTGAACTAAGGGCAAATGTTTCCCATATCCTGCAAGTGAGGTAAGGACTTCTTTTTCCTCTCCAAGGACAACGTAGTCAGAGGAATGTTTAGGAGAGCTATACTTTTCTCGTAGATGCACCCTTCCTCCTTCATATCTCCTAAGTCTAGTTTTCAGCATAAGATCAGATGCCCAGGAGTCACAGATTACTTTTGAGGGTCAAAAGGTAACTAAGGAAAACAAGGTTTCTATTTGCTGTACTGGGTCTGTGAATTTCCTTGAAATAATGTGGATTCACCAGATGGAAAAGGTTGAAGAGCAGCGTGCTGAGCAGCCTGCTGGAAAGCTAGAAGTTGGAGGAAAGTAATGGAAAAGAATTTCAGTTTTTAAAATTTTATCCCCCTTGAGCAATATCTGCCTCACCAGGCTAAATGTTTGCAAATGTATCTCTTCAGGATGTTCTTCTGCAAGAAATAGGAGAACAGAAATTTCCCTCATTCCTTACATCCAGTCCATAGAAACTGCTGATGAATCATAAGCAAAGTGGGTGGTAAAGGAAAGAAGACAGAAAGAGAAGAGAAGGAAATGTAACAGTCTGCTCTGGATCTGTTATCCATGAGTAATAAGGGCAGTTATGGAGAAAAAACTGTTTATCCCTTGCAATTACTAAGTGTACCTTTCATCTTGATCACAAAACTTTGGTAACGAGATTATGCCATTTGGCTGTGAAAAACATCATTTTAGCTCTACAGTATCCTCTCCCCAAGGATTTACACAAACATTGCCTCTAACATCAAACATGCATATTTTAATAAACTGTATTAGTCTGCCTTCTATTAAACTACAGTTCAAAACACCAGTGTTAATGAGTTCTCCCCATTTCTGACAAAAAAAAAATAGCTAGGAAAAAGATTACTTTTTGCTGACAGTGGGGTTGAAATGATTTGTGTTTAACAAATCAAACAAAGCTAATTTTGTTTTTACATTCATTTCTACTGTACAGCTTGGGGGATAAAGCTCAGTGCTGCCATCAGTGAAGCCTTCCTGATTTTCCCCTGTAGGGACCATCCAATTTGCCACGCTGTGCTTTGCTGTGCTGCCTTGTGTGTGCAGGCTGGACTCTGCCCTGTCCTAGCACCCTGCAAAGTGTAAGTCAGTTTCAGTGCAGTGACTTCGGATTTGCACTCAGGTATAAGCAGGAGCAACATACAAGCGCTGGAAGAAGCAAACAGAAGTTTGGGGAATAGCTGCTGGCATGTGAGGGCAGGGACAGCCAGCAGATCTGTTGGCCTCACCTTGTGCCAGGCTTGCTTCATCAGCTGCCAAGGGTGGAGCTGCTCCTCCATCCTTACAAACAAGCTGCACGATCCTTCCTGCATGATCCTTCCTGCTATCTGTGCTGACTGCTCACAGCAGCTTCCTCCATTCCTTACAAACTAGGATGCAGTCCCACAGGGGAGCTGAGGCATCTCATTTTGGCAAAGAACCTCATTCCGATTAAAGTAAGTGCAGCTTTACACCACCACTTAATAACATGGCAACAATCTCATGCATTAGACTCATTTTCTTGCTGCCATGACTTGAAAAATAAATACTGCTGCAAAACAAGCTTTCAAAAAGCAGAGTGGTTTGTCAAACTTGCCTTCTGCTCTGCAATGATGGTTTAAAAAATACTCAAACATGCTTTTGCCTGCACTATTTAGTATCATTGCAGACTAGGCACCTTTCTGCAGTATACATCACACGATGTCAACCAGCTTAACTATAGAGGAAAGATTTCTGAAAAGCAGCTTCAGTGTACGTGAGCAGGGCTGAGGTTGCACATACGTCAGCTTAGCCTTGGCTGCTACAGAATTAGGTGTGAAAACATGAACAGAGCTGTACAGCAGTGTAGCGGTGGGACAGAAGGAGGGATGTGTGTGTGTAAAGTTTTGTCCTGGTCAAAGCGCACTGCCAAAAGTGGAAAGAGCTCACACAGATAAAGATGAACCACACTGGAAGAGTCTAATTTGGGCTTGAAAGACTGCGCCCACGAACCAGGGTCCAGCTGCAGCTTGAAAGTAGCCTGAGAAATACCAGGCTGACACGCTAACATGGCCTGTGGTGGCTGCCCAGGTGCAAATTTCTTCTCTACCTTTGCCAGAGACCAAACTCTTGCTGCTGGTCGCTTAAAGGCCAGACTGTGCTCACAGGCTGGCCGCACAGCTGAGCTCATCCCAGCTTGTTCACTACCCTGATGGGGCATCCACCTCATCTGCCCTTGGCTCTCTAGAGTGGGGTGAGCCATGGCATCATTTCCCCACCGCTTCTGCCACCACTGTACATGTCACCACCGCTCTTGGCACCTCCTGGGGGATAGAGTCACTCATTCCCTGGAGGTCTCTCCTTTTACTAATGGGGATTATAAGCGTAAGTGAGAAGCATCATATTTAAATAAGTATCGTTCAGTGAGGCAGCTTGGAACCTAAGTGATTAGTAGGTAAAATTCTTCCTCCAGGCCTTTATTTCCTGAAATGCCAAAAAAGACCTTCACTCATGGAGATGAAAAAGCACTGGGTTGAGGTTCCTACAGCGCCAAACCTTGCTGTCACCATCACAGTGTATTGACAATTTTTAGTGATTTTTATATGTATGGCATATAAAATTAACAAACATAATTTATTGCCCTCTCACACTGTAGCTGAATGTTTTACACAGAGGACCTATTCATCACTCTCTAACTAGTGCAAGCAAACAGGGTTCCACAGTGTTGATTGATGGATATATAGGGTTTCTTTACTGCTGCTGCTGCTCATACTGCTCTTGAATTAATAACTAGGAGTTTACTTGGTACATTGTTATGTTATTTTAAAGAGCATTTGGAACACCTAAAGCCTGATTCTTATTAACACTAAGTCCTTGATACACCAAAGTGGTCTGAAGATATAATTAAATTTTTCTTCGATTAAAAGCTATTTTCTGTGGTCATAGTGATACAAAGGGGATCTCTGCTTCAATCACAATCAAAGACAAAATGTTTGCTTAGGAACTTGCAATAGCAGGGAGAAGTAAACATTTTTGTTGTCACTATTTCCCCAGATCACCCTAGTAATCAGCAGGAATCTTTTGAACATAATGTAAAAAGCAGACATTAGTATTATGGGGCTGTACATACTTAGCTTGAAAAGGATCCTGCAATAATTAGTTTATAAATCTAATTTCCTTCATTTTTTGCAAAAAAACATTTGGAAGTGAGGAAGGCTAGTACCTTCACACTATTGCTTTTGGCTTCTCCATGAAATGCTATTCCAGTTTGGATCAGTTATAAACGGCTGAAAATCACCATTTCCCTTCTGTTGCTTGTGTTCCTTCGGACATTTGTGCCACCCTGTGAAAGCAGTCATTAAACTTGCCCTGAAGGCAGCAGCAGGAGGAGCACATAAGGCAGTAGAAACTTCTGTGGGGTGCTAAACTCTCCCAGAGCCACCATCTTTGAAAAAACTCCTTCCAAGAATCACGGCTCCCAATCACATCCCTGTGCCTGCTCTCAGAGCTGAAAAGCAAACAGTAGATCCACTGTCTAGAGCCCTGGGGCTGCTGGGCCAAAATGGGCCAGGTCAACGCGAAACCAGTCAAGTGAAAAAATACTGCCACAATGAGGGCCTGTAGGTTAGGTGATCCTAAACTTCTTTGGGGAAGACATGGCTAGGATTAATTCACCCAAACAGGACAACATTTGTGGCATCCTTTGTATCAGTAACCTTTTCTGCTATGATGAAGCACCCTCATTTCTGTGGCTCCAAACAGAACTATGTGTTACAGTGGTCACCTTTAGAGTGATCAAGAGGAGATGTTCAAAGATGGACTGCAGGAACAGAGCCTCTCTCTATATGCTGGGGTTGTGTCCAGTATATCTTCCAGATTCTGCCATTTAGGCATTTTGAGTGCAACTTTGCCTCTACATCATACAGTCTGACTGCCCTTCAGAAATATTTCTTCTGAATTTGCCCAACTTCAGGTTTGATTCCATGCTTACTTTTGGTATCCACAATGCTGTGTAGCAAAGATGCCTAGAGAAAGTGCTCACTGGTGTTAGCGATAAGATGCCTCCCTCTTGCTTGTTTTGCTGCCTGATGATATCAGTAGGTACCTACAACCTTCATGCTAGGAGACAGTGATTAATTCTACTCCATTTGTCTTCCCCATGTCACTCATGATCTCTGTCTATACCTCCTCTCTGATACCCTCTCATCGTATGAAAAGTCTCAGATTAATTGCAAGGAAGATGTTTCTTCCCTTCCATACGTTGCCTGAGATGGACACAGAGGTTGCTTGAGATGTAAACACCTATCAGTACAGCATCATTATCCCATATGTATACATGTATGTGTGTGTGTGTGTGTGCTCCCCATTTCCACTACAGTGGCTCCTGCTGTTCAGGTTGCTCTTTTGAGCAAAACTGGTGAGTACAGATGAGTATGTTTCCTTCTCATTCACTACAGAACTTGCCCTGTGTTTCTCACAGAAACTCAGTAACACTCTGAACCAATGAACAAAAAGATAGACCTGAGTCTGTACAGGGTACAAAAACCTGCTTTTCCCAATATTTCAGAGCATTGGTTTGAAAATTAAAATACTTAAATGTACCTTTTGTTTTTAACAATTGTTTATGGAATATAGCAATGATGAACAATATTTTGATTAACATTTCAGTAAGGACAGAGTTGCCCCCTGCATCATCACACATGAAAATATATTCGCCTTTGTGTAAATAGACATATATAAAGTAGTTGAGAAGCAAATTCAGAAGCTTTGGTGTGAAATCAATTTCTCTTGTGATCTACATTTGAAGCGTAGCTCTTACCTTGCATCTATTTGCCATTTTGTGAAGTGCTAAGATGCTACTGTAGTGTACATGAGCTTATTTCAATCACACATGAGTATCAACACGTACAGCCTCCCGCAGCATAGAACGTAAACCTATGAATTTTTAAAATGGTTTAAACTATATATATTTCAATATTAATGAAATTAAATTCTGACCACTTTGGCTGGTGAAACCTCTAAATCTTTAAAAGGAAGTTTCCTGAAAATACTCTGCCATTTGCAGGAATCCTAGCCTGTCTGAAGTTTTAACTGGGGAGTACTTGCTCAAAACATTTTAATTTGAAAAATTTATAAAATCTGGAAAGTTTCTGGTAATTCTGAATCCAACCCTATTTTGAGGACTAAAACTAAAGCCATGCTTATGCATCTAAATAGGTTGCCAGTTTTCACAAGTACTGATCTACTTCATCTCTCCTCAATTCAGTCACCTTGTACCAAGACACCTATTTAGAAGCACCACATATATTTCAAATGCTTTCACTTCACCAGCTGTGTTAGAAGAAAGTATCGATCTCATCATCTCAATTTTAAACCTTTACGGAACAGTTAACAGTTACTCACTTCACAGAACCTTTATGGATGAATTAGTGTGTAGAAAACAATTAGCATATATTACATAATGTCATTACTTCTGCTATCACTGCTATCTCTGTTCCTACTGATATTTGTGCATGAACTCAATTTGGTTTAGTTTTTGCTTGTAGCATTTGCATGGCTAAAATAACACAAAATCTGGGCATTCTATGTCTTTTTTTGTTCAGTAACATTTATAGCATAATTCCAGCTTCTGCATTGTTTTGTTGCCACAAAAAGACCAGAGCTGTAAGAAAAATTTGGGAAAAGCACGACTATCCCGAATGTTTACTCAAGGGACAGAGAGACCAAAGGGCATTCGATAGGACATGAGGCAGCAGCCATTCGCTTGCTTCTTGCCCTGAGAGTAGCACGCTGTGTTGTCCAGATCCATAGGCTCAAATGCAAACATCAAGACAAAGTTATCTAATTAGCAGCCTCAAAATTGCCTCTGGCTTTTATATATTGTTTTTGTCAGGCTTGGTTTTGCACAGTAGTCTCCTCTGTTTGAAAGACTATAATGAAGGTGATTAAAATGATTCATTAACATTGTGCCTGTTTGAGCAAACAATCCAAACATTTCTATATTCCCTGGTATCAAGTGCAGTGATCTTCACACAAACGACCAAAGGTCTTTTAGCTTTTTTATTTTTTTCCACAGCTTGACTTTAATTAATGTTTCATGTGCAAATTTATATACAATTACCCTGCCAACTGACTAGCTTTCTATTTGGTTTGGATTCTTTTGGAGGAAGAGAGGGAAAATATCCTCAGAGCTCATAACAGACCATATATTTAAATGAGTACCACAAATAAATGACTGTGTGTCTATCTGGTGTCCCTAGCCATACCATCTACTCCACTTTGCTTAGAGGTGGCCTCCACAGGTCCCCGCTTGGTTCTTTTTACAAAGAAAGGGACACATGAGGTGACAGTCAGAGGACTAGTTTGTATTTTGCTATGAAAGCAGAGTAAAAAAGGATCCCATTTTTAATCTGAGTGCCTTGCTATCACAAATCTAACACTTATTTCAAATTTCGTCTTAAAAGCAGTTAGGTTTTTGGCTACCAGCACTCTCCTCAGGAAAGCCAAACAATTTCTCAAATTGGCGGGAATGTGCTGTTAATTTCCAGCCTAAATTTACTTATGGCCAATGTCAAAGGTGGTTACTAGATGCAGTGGTTGGAAAATTCGTTAGAAGAAAAACAGAGGCGGATATGTTAAAGCTATATGGTTTTTGGATGAACATTCTCTAGATCTGCATAAATAATTTAGCTATGGACATATAAGTCCTACCCTGCAGCTTTAAAAAGCTCAGGCACAATAGGGAGATGAATGCTTGTATCTCCACAAACCCAATTTCCTTAGTATTTTCAGATCATGAGTACAACACTCCAGACAGCATTTCAGGAGGATTAAAAATCTGATTTTTTTTTTTTTTAATGCAGTACTTATATATGTCTATGGAAAATCCTTCTGAAGAATGGCTCCAATGCTTCCTGGAGCTCTGGATCTTTGCCCACCAAGAAGTGCTGCTTCTGAAAAGGAAGGGCAGCCTTGATAGCACTTTAAATATGAAACGAGATTTTGACAACACAGCTATACTTAGCCCATGAACTAGCTTTCATATTCACCGAAGAGCCCTGTAATTTGTGGACTGAGAGCTATTTACTTCTTTTAAAAATAAAACTTAGCAGTGAAAATCCTACGTGAAGAAGAGAAGATGCCAAAATCAAGGACTGTGGCATGTTTGGGTCTCCTGCATTGATGTGATGGGTGCTGCTACTTTCTTGCTGTGTTCAGCAGCCCACATGGCCGTGAGATATTTCTCAATGGTGTTTCAGCTACCCAGAGTTGGGTGCTGAAGAGGAACCAGGGCTAAGAAAGGACAGTCAGTGGGCTGGAAGCATGAGAGCAGAGCTGCGGGATTAAAAGTAATGATAGGGCTGTGAGAGAGACAGCAAGAGGACTTTGTGCATTCCTTGTGCCATAAGGCTGGCATTGCACAACAGGCCAAGGAAGCCCTAGCCAAGACAAAAAAAGGCAGTCTGTATGCTGTTGCTAGGAATATGGTAGTGAAACAAGTGAGTTGGTCATGCAAACAACTTGTTCTACAGAAAGCAAACAAAGTGGAGAAAGTCTGGTGGAGTACAACAGCTGTGACTGGAAATGAGACACCCAGATTGTTTTAGATTTGCTCTGGTTCAGCCAATGCAGCAGATAAACAGTTAATGCCATTACAGAACAAATGGCAACGATCAAAAACCAACAGGAAAAGGCCATCACTTGCCATAATGTGAGCGAAACTACTGCAGTGAACGTCCTCCCTGCTGGGAAATGGCAGCACCAGATAAAAGCATTTGGAAAAAAGTATTTTGGAAAAAAACCTCTCCCTGCCCCAAATACATTTCTTCCTGCTGGAAATTTTTCAAGTCCAGTTATTACTGCTTAGCCAGGTTTGTTCACAGGAAAACAGGATGATGGAGCTGAAGAAATTCTCAGCTTGTGCAATGCTCATAAGACCCACTTAGAGTATGTGGATCCCTTGTGTAGTGAAGCCCATGGAGTCCACTATAGAGAGAGAACAGTAGAGGGAGACACTTAGCAGGCTGCAGAAAGGGTTAAAAGTGGTCAGTTCATCATTCTTCTGTGTGGTGCCTTGGAAGTTTTCACAACACCAGATGTGCGAAAAAAAAAGAAGAAAGCAAGCACAGTGAAACCAGTAGACATCCTGGTGCCCTGGAAGCAGTTAAATTAACACCCAGCAGGGACAAATTTGCAGCTTTGGGAACAAGCTTAAAGTTAGTCTGTTTTCATTCCTGGAGTGAATTTGCAAGTGTATGACAGTGAAGTACAGCCTGGGAAGGAGCAGGCAGCTTTGGATTAAGGATGGATAGCCAGAATTTGCTCCCACCCTCCCTCTTCCCACTCTGTTTTGCACTTAGGCTGTGAAGCTCCCAATACTTCTGCTAATCCCTTTGTCTTCCCATGTCTTTTAGCAGTTCCAGTAGGAAAAAAAGTAATTCTTTTTTTTTTCCCATTCTAGCTGAAACCAGACAAGACTGGAGTCACCCCAGCAAAACCTGCTTTCGCTGGGATTGCAGTTAACAATCCTTCGGAGAAATCTTGTTCTGCAATGGATAAAGTTGGATGCTTTTCTAACCAGAACCAAAGCACTAAATCCTTTAGTCATTTATCACTCAGTTGGAGCCGGGCTGTGGCCCGGCTTGCAACCACTGCAAATTATAGAAAAGACTGGAAAAAGAAAAGTCTCTGAGAGTACATCTAACCCATCTTCAGAGGATTACAGAAAGCCCTCAAAGTCCCTGTCCCTCTTGCAAGTCACACAACAAATTGTCTCCGCAAAAATACCATCCTTCCTCATTTTTACACCTTTGTCTTTGCAAGTATTTTGGCATCAGTCAATCATGGGAAACTTTTCAACCAAGGTGGACTACACAGTTTCTTATGAAGACCTGAAAGGACCATTCAATCTCCATCATTCTTCCTCCTGTATATCTCTGGCAAGGCAGGGAGAAACTTCAAATCCTGAAACAGGCTTCCCAGATAGGTGATTGATGCCCCAAGCCTGTCAGTGTTTAAGAGGCATTTGAACCTGCTTTAACTTTTGGTCAGCCCTGAATTGGTCAGGCAGCTGAACTACATGACTGTTGTAGGTCCCTGCCAACTAAACTATTCTATTTATTCTATTCTGTTGTGGTTTGTTCTATTCTTTTCTACTCATGTTGGTTATTCAATGGCTACACTTGCAGCTGTAGATGCTAAAGGAGCTCTAGGGTCCCCTGAAGTTGAAGAAAACCAGAGAACTGTTTGTATTAGTTGTTTTCCAGTGAGGCAAGTATGCTGCTTATTCTGTCTCCCTGACCGATGGAGACTGGCAGCATGAAATACGTAGTGCATCCTTTCAACCAGCAATTTGAAGGGCTCAGGGCTGCATTTCCTGCCCTGTCCTGAAGACTTCCTGCAGACGCTTTGGGACCTACTGGAGACAAAGCCCTTAGGCCCTCTCACTTATTCCTGGCATAGGATACAGAAATAGTTGGTTTTTAAGTGTTACCAATCTTTTACCCTCCCCTCTGAGAAGACTGTAGTGCTTGTTCCCTGTGCATCAGTAGTTTCTGCTCTGTCCCATTTTCTCCCACAATATTTCCCACCCTTAGATCCCCTGTCTTCCTCCGCCTACACCCAGACTTACTCTCAGCTTCATCCTCTGAAGCTCCCAATCCTTCTCTCTTGTTCCCTCTCATCCAAACTCAATTTGAACTCTGTACTACTGCCTTCCAGGCTTCTTCCTACTCTCAGACCCTCACTCTTCCTGTGCTTTACTCCTTCACGACCTTCTCTCACATTCTTGGTCCACCCCATCACAATTGCCCTACTCTGGATCCAGTCTCACCTGGCTGTTTCCTTCTCTTGCATTAAACTTTCTGCTCCCTGACTCTCCCTGTCCAATCCTTACACACCCAGACTCCCTCTTGCATCCAGCTGTTCACCTTCCACTCCTTCTCCAGCCACCCTGGTAGCTGAGGTTCCCCAGCATCAGTCACGTGAGTTAACAGCTTGCTGTTGCTGGTAGAAGCAATCCCATCTCCACTTCTGGCCTCCAGCTATGTGCTCCCATCATTTCCCTTGTGCCAGTGTTGGCTTTGTCTGACCCCACAAGCTGAAGAAAGTCACTAGAAGAGGAGAAAACCTACACAGAGAGAAAAAGGATAGTTTTCTGCTAGTTTTGTGAGAGCTCAGACAAGCGCCAGAGCTGGTGGCAGAGGAAGGAATGGACACAGGGCTTGTTAGGGGGAGGATTTCTTGTCCCTTTCTGAAGCTTCCAGCCTTTACATCAGCTCTTCCATCCCGTGAAACCTCATCTGAGAGCGTCCAGAGCCCTTGCCCTCCCCTTCTTTTGCCATATTGCCACACAATTCAATGCTCTGCAGTTTCAGTCTGCATGCGTCTTTCAGGCACAGTAGCACAGCTCATGGGCGCTAAGAGTCCCCTTCAGAGAGGTTATCCCTCACATTTGTATCTCGCTCAGGTACTCTGAGCTGCGCCTTCCTCACTGGTTACACAGAAAGCTTAGGGGGTTAACATGAAATACACAGATATCTGGTATGATAGAGAGGGATAAATATCCCTCCTTTTACTCAATTTCTTTTTACCGATTCACTGGGTCTGTTTCAACTCCAGACTCTGCCAGAGGATTTCTCTGCAATGACAAACCCTTATCCAACAACTCCAATGGACTGATTGTAACGGCTCTGAATGACGTCTTCCTTCTCCCTTTCCCCATATACACAAGAATATATAAAATATACAGTAACATTTCCTTCATCTCAAGGTTTGGCTGGCTTCCTTATTTAGATTATAAATTCTTCAGGGCAAAACCTGTCTTTTACACTGTGTGTACATTACTAGAAACAGGCATGCAGCAAATGAAGCAGGCAGATGGTTCTGAAATAGTTCTGTTGGAGCATCTGGCTGATTTTCTGGATCAGCATCACATTCAAATGGTAAATTCACCCATGAAAACTCACATTAAGGGTACATTACTAGGTCTGTTCTGTCTTAACAACAGTCATCTGTGGCCTGAGGCAGGTCTCCGCTGCAAAAACACCAGCAGTAAAGGTGGCTGAGTGGAGGAATAAATATTTGCCATTAAAATATTCCTTCATTTTGAATGCCTAGAGAGACAAATTACTCTGACTGAGCACTCTTGAGCACTTTTGGGAATTAAAATAATAGGAAAACTCTAGGGCGAGAAATGGTAGCTGGCACTTGTTAAAATTTTCTTTGTTCCTTGATTTCTTGAGGTATTCATAAATTGCCTACAAACAAGTAAAAACTTACAGGAAAGGGTTTTTCACCATGCCAGCTCCAAAAGGCTGTGGAATTACATTGTTTTTTCCAGGCTGCCTTTCCAAAAATCCCTGCAGGAAGTTGTCTCAGGGCTTGACTCTGGCCTCAGATGCTCAAGCAGCAATAGCAGGAATCCTCACTTCAACCAGGTAAGAAACCCTTGCAGATACCATAGCTTTATAGACAAGTTCACAGGTCAAGATAGACTAACTTGCCTATTAGCAGAGAACCGGACCTGAAATATCCCTGGCCCCTTTCCCTTATCCCAGTCTTGCCCTGCTACACTTGCTTTCCTGTTAATCTAATAAGCACAAACTCATGTCCTGTTTTTGGTTATGATTCCTTACTTTACCCTACTACCCCCGGCCTGGAAACTGTACTCTCAGCCACCAGCACTGTGGAGCTACTCATTCGCCATTTCCTCCTTGGAGTCATCATCTTCTCCTGTGTACACACCTGGTCCCTCTGCTTTCCTTCCCCAGCCCCTGTCTTCCAGGTGGCTGTGGAATAAAATCAGGAGGAGTGAAGCAGGTAACAGCCTTACTGTACCTCCTGGTTCCAACAGCACGTTTTTCCCCCACAGCCTAGACAGCTGACTTGGACACGAAGGGCCTCTTGGATCACTGCTGTCCTCAAATCAACATTTCTAGACATGCAGGTAGATAGAAGTTCATATCTATCAAATTCCCTCAATAAAACCCATCTTAACTTCGATCTTAAAAAGGCCAGTTCAACACTGTTCCTTTGAAACAGGTGATGTTTTTAATCTGAGTTTAAACAGTTCTTCACAGCATGACATTTTGCCCTATCAGTGAATCTCCCAGGCACTTGAACAATGTTACTAAATAATGAATAAGACTTCAAGTGAGCTGACATTAGCAAATAACTCATACAGGCAAGCGCAATGATAGTTTTCTTTGGTATCTTCATGGACATATATTCAAAAAGCAGTTCAAAAGAGACCTCAGGAACTTTGTCATCTACTGTCCAAATCCCTAAACCCAGAAGCATTTGACCATGGCTAATAATCTACTATTCTTCCAGTGTAAATGCTTTATGCAAAGAGTTCAAGAAACCTTATGGAACTGGAAATGTCCCTGAGACTCCGAGTTACAATGTCCTCAGGGACTGACTGTCCACAGTGTGATTGTCTATGTATTTTCTTCAGCAAACTGAGCATGAATGATGTAAAGCACTACCAAGATAACTGTCATGACAACACAGGAACTTAAGATATTTTCTCTCTGGTTTCATGTTCGTAAATCAGCTGTGACCCTGCAACAGATGGTGGTATTGGGACATACTCGAGTTTTTATACAGATTATTTAATTCAGAAGTCCTTGCACGAGGGAATGTGACCAAAATGGAGCTATCAATAAAAGCTGTCATCCAAATACTGTTTTTATAGAGAACGTTGAAAATAACATTGTTATTTTCTTATACTATGAAACAGTTTCTATTAATACAGATTCCAAAAGCCTGGAATTGTTGTTATTTTTTAAGTCCTGGTTTGTACCAATTACCATAAGCCATTCTAAGTTTTCTCTCTTCATTTCACAAATATTTGCAAAATAATTCCTTCACACTTGAAAACAGAGAGATTGTCTCATAAAAATACGTTCTTTTCTTCTGTAATGGTAAATACAAAGGTCTAGGAAAATACTGTTTTGATATGAATCATTTAAAGAAGGCACAAGAAATTTCGGGGGCTAAGTTAGAGATGTAAGTTACTGATCAGGAGTGAATGCTAACAAGATTTTCTATATATCTGCACTTTCAAAAAAGACACTAGCTCTTTAGCTCCTGGTGCTTCTTCCTCACATAGCACTCTAACAATCTGACAGTTCAATATACACTTTTTATTGAATCCATATGGTGCCCATGATTTAAAACAAAAAGGTAGAAGGTCATATCCTGTTGCTTACTATGCTACTGTAAGTCCAATTACACTCTCCTGAAATGAAATTTCCCTGGCTTTACATTGGAGAAAATGAGAGGAGAATCTGCTTCAGCATCTCTGCAGAGCTGCCAGGTTAGTTGAAATACCACCTCTATTCCCTGGAGGTATTTAAGAGTGATGAATACATATCAGTTATGGGCATTGGAAGGGCTGGTGTAAAGGAATGGTCTGCAAAGGGGGGGGTCACCTCAGCACTTGCAGCTCCTCTGTGGTGGCACATCCCTTGGTGCAGTGCTGCTCTGTGGCTTTTCTCCAGCCAGATGCAGCCCTCCTGTGTCTCTGGGGCACGGAGCACTTGGATGGCCATGGGCCACATGCTGCAAAATAGAAAGCCCTCCTGGAGAGAGCATGAGACAAGAGGCATATATGGGGAATACATGCTTGGAGCTGGTACCAGAGAAGGGACTGCTTTAGTATTCAATAGGAAGGAAGATTGGTTGGATTTAAAAGGAGCCTGTTAAGACCTTGTGAAGAAAATGATCTAAGGCATGCTCCAATTCGGGCAAGGAAGGGCAAATACCACCCACCCACATCACCCCCCAAACTGCAACTAATCCCAATTCCTGGGTTATTGAAAATGAAAATAGAGAAGTGAAAAAGAAGAAAATAACTACATGCTCAAAGCAATTCTGAAGAAATAGGGACTAACAAGGACCTCAGCTTTGCACAAGCAAACACTGTTGTCGCTTGTAACTGTACAGACACTTCCAGAGCCTTAAAAATAGGGACTACTGGTTGTTCATGTAAAGTAGGGGGCGAAGCTCTCACGATCCCTTGTGTTATCCCTGCCTCCAAAGCCAAGACTAAATAGGACACATGCCCACATGTAGCAGATGGAGTGGCCTTGCTCCATTAGGGTGCCTGTTCTCATGAGCTCAGCCTTCTATTCTCCCTTCCCTTGAGCAAACGAAGTTGAATAAAAACAATTGGAGAAAAATTCAGCTTGAAATCCTTGAGTTTAATTTGGCTTTAGGTCAAAACTAGAAGGAGATTAATAATATTTTATTTAGTAGATACAAGCTTTTTCTTTTGTCTTAATTTTTTTTTGACTTCTCCACAGAAAACTAATGGATCTTATTGAACATGTCTTATGTCTGATCAAAAACTTTGAAAATGTGTGCGGAATTTCTTAGACTAGCTAAAAACATTGAATTTTTCATTCAAAACCCTTAAGCCTTGCTTCAGAAGCATCTTTCACTGACTGGACTAAATTTCTTCACAAGCGGAAAGTTAGACTTCAAACTTTTATCCAAGTCCAGTTACAGATTTTCAGCTCAGGTTCTGTATAAGTATTGCAAACCTGATTAAACCTGTGTAAAATTTGGAGCTTCTAATTATTCCCTAAACAAAGAGTGTTGAATTTCTATGAGATTTTTCATGACTATGTGTATATTGCATTCTAATAGACAATGCACAGGAATCTTTCCCACAACAAAGGAGAATAAAAGAGAGAGGCAAACAAACCCTTCATTCAGATCAACCTTCCAGGAAACCAAGATGATTTCCATCATTTTTATGACTTTTCCCTAGAGGCAAAAGACATCTAATTAGCAAATCCCACTGTAAGTTTGTTTCAATTTGACACAAAGGGAATATGACAAGCAGAGAAATTATAAGCCTTACATTTCCAGTTAGCCAGCTTAGACTGATAAAGCCAAATTCAAATGGATTTGGGGATCTTAAAGCTTGGGGAGTAAAAATCCAGAGGGTGAGCTGGTTCTCTAAAAATGTGAACTTACAGCGTTTCATCCAGTGATATCTGATGGCAATGTCACAGCAGCCCTTTATGAACATTCACTCACGTTACCAGCTACAAAGTATAACAGCAAGTTCTGAGATGGACCTCACAGCGCACAACTACAATGATCTGAGGAGGAGTTGAATGATATCAAGAAGAATCAAACCTTGATTCCTCATGACGAAATAGAACACGAGTAAAATAAATATTAATCATGAAGTTAATTAGTAAATGCTGGTAATTAATCACGCATTACTGTTAATGATGTGTAGGAATCCTCAGAAGTGCGAGATGATTCTTCAGGAAAGCAGACCGTGCAGCCTAAATGAGCTGATGTCCCCATTGCTAAAATCAGCAGCAGCTGACCCACAAAGGTTGCTTTGACCTTTGTCGTCTTTATTGGAAGATAACACTATAGGTGTCTCCTCTGCCTCTGATTTAATAATCAGACTTATGGGAGAAGCGGGCCCTGACCAAGGGGTTGGTGGGCTCTTGCAGCTGTGCAGGCAGGAACTAAAGGAGTCCACGGAACTCATAAATACTGCAGGTAAACAGTTATGTTCAAACCTTTCAAAAACTTTGTAATTTATGGATGAATTGTATTTCTAAGTTTTGTTCCAGCAGCTACAAAATACTCTGCTGAGAGAGACCTAATTGATTTTCTGAACTTCATCAGCACTTTGGAAAAACTGCTAAAGATCTCTAAAAAAACCCCAGTTATCTCTCTAGAGCATAGAAAAAACCAGTGTTCTTGCTGCAAAAGTCCTGTAATGTGTGTCTACAAAGCTTTCAAGCTTCTCTGTGCTGTGGGTCAGGTAGCCACATCCTGCAGACACAACTGTGTAAAGTGGTCAGATGACAAGAAACTTCAGAAAATTAGTTTGCAGAAGTCTGTGATGACTCCTTCCTTGATGTAGTATCTAAAGATTGGCACTCAGCAAAGTTCATTTGGGACAAGTTTCCTAAGCCAAAAGATCTCATGGCTGCACAAGTGAGAGATCCTGATACACTCATGGTAAATCTTGCAAGTACTGCTAAGGGCCAAGGTGCCAAGTCCCATCTAGTTGGCTGGCCTCCCTGAGCAGCAGCCCAAGAGGACACAGAGCAAGGAGCTAACATTGCCTCAAGCAGAGTTGCTCTCAATGTTTTTATTCCTTTCAAGAATGTGACCTTGCAATTTTTTTCAGAAAAGAGTAGTGTTTGCAGAAGTCCTGCATGTCTCCCTTGTGCTGACAGATTGCTGGAAGGTTCATCATGGCTGAATGAAGGAACTGTTAAAATTCATCTGCCTGCCAGTCCATTAAGGGACTGGGGAAATGCACCTAAGAAGAGAGCACACAGTAGCCCAAGAGGAAGAGGAACAGCCAGCTCCCACAAACCAGCAAAACTGTGCTTGCATCCTGCCAACACTCGTTCTCCAGCATCTTTCAACAAAGCAACTTCTCAAACCTAGCTCTCGGTTTCACCTGGTACCTCTTGCTAAGGGATTTTCTGTTGGAGAAAATCATGGTTATTTGGTCAGGAAATTTAAAAGAGTTAAAAGGAGAAAGGTGTGGAGATATACAACTATATTTACTCTTTTTAAAACAGATTGTTCACCTAAACAGTTTGGTGAAGAAATTCCAGTTTGAATGATTCATTCACAGTGTTACTTCTCTTGGACTCCATGGAAAACGCAGGCATTCACTTTTCAGTAGTTTCTCATAGCTGTTTTTACATCCACAGATGATCTCCACACCTATACTCTGACTTCATATCTTCAAATGTGTTGAGCCAAAGTCCCATTGAAACTGCTCAGAGTTGCTTAAATGTCCCAAGGTCAAATATGTTTTACTTGTTTTGCACCTGGTTTCTAGATTCTGGATTACAGTGAGGTCGCACATTATAACTTTGGTTGGCAGGTCTGAAACTTGGGATCTGAGACTTGGGTGCACAGGGACTTGGCATAGCATAACTAAGCTATAACAGCAGATTTTATCAGATCACTGTCTTATGATAACACTGTGGGAGCTGGCCATGTGGTATATAATTGTAGACATTTCTGTGGCAACCTTCTCCTTCATATCTAAGCATGTATTTTATCCACAGAATATTCCCAGAAGTGTGATGGGTGTTTATAAAGCTCACAGATAAGTCTGTTTTTCTTTGCCAAACAGATAGAAAATGTGCAAACAGTATTTTTTGTCATATCAGTCAAAATATATCTAAAATGAGAATTTCCTAACCCTGCCTCCCTGAGAAAAATGACGGCATAAAAATTAACATTGTAAAATACATTATCTAAGATAACACAGGAATTCATTAAAATTCTGACTTTCAAAAGAGCCTAATTTTTTGTAAGCTAGAAAACTTAGGAATTCAAAATAAGCTTGCATCTGCCCTACTATCTCACCTTTCTGACAAGTATCTACATAATATATAGCAGTGACACATTCATTCCATTGCATTAAGCATGTGTTTCTTGAAATTTTTCTAAACATGCATTCATGATACACCTGAACAGGTGCTAAACGTGCCATCACCAGCTGTGCAGAAGTGTATGCTGAGAGGGTCATTAAGTGCCAACAGCACACATCTCTTGGAGGAATGAGGCCAGGCTGGAAACGCCTTTTACTAGTTGGACCAGAATGATTCTGTAACAAATAAGGAGGAATTTGCCATTTGCCTTACCTGTCTATGCTGCTGAGAGACTGGATACTGCAAACCTGAGATTTGCTGGCTTTGCTGCATTTTCTGAAGCATCATTTTTTGCTGCATTGCTAGGGTTACACTAGGTGGCCTCTGAAGAGACTGGTTTGGGAGAGGTTGAGCAGGTTGTGACTGCTGCTGTTGTTGCTGCTGCTGCTGTGGCTGTTGCATGGGAGTTGAACCCTGTGCCTGCTGAGTGTAGTGCAGAAGGGCAGGCTTGTTTTGGGAACCCAAAACTGAAGGCATCTGCTGGTTTGTTTGCTCTGAGTTAAAGTGAAACAAAGGCTTTGTGTTGCCATGATGCTGCTCTAGAGGTGGCTGAGCGCTGTTGATAAAGTTCCTGTTGAGGTCCTGAGGCTTTTGTTGCATGATTATATCCATTGGATTGCTCTGGGGAGTGGTTGGTTTATAAACATAGTTGTTCATCCCCTTTGTCTGGTTTCCATTCACTGGTACCCCAAGCATTGCTGAGCTTTGTGGGCTGAACTGCTGCTGGCGAAAAGAAGGACTGGGGATTTTCTCTTGGACAAAGGGTCCAGGGGAAGGTCCTGATGGAGACAGTGTGGACCAGTTAGCTGTCTGGTTCTGCTGCTGCTGTTGTTGCTGAATCAAGGCGTGCTGCTGCCGGTTGGCTGCGATCTGTTTGAGCTGCTGTGCATGAGACACCTCTTGCCAGTTGGGCAATGGCCGACTGGATGCAGAAGAAACCTGTGATACTTGTGTTTGATTCTGAGGCACCGAGGGGATGGGTGAAGAGGTGGACATGGCAGTGGTGGCCATAGTGAAGGCTGAACCTGTAGAAGAAGGCCTCATCTGTGGGGAGCCCACAGGAGCCTGATTCATGCCTGGTGCATATTCACTTTTGATCACCATCTTATCCATCTGCAGAGATCTCACAGGGCCCCTCTGGCTCTGCTGCCCAAGGTCAATGTTGAATGGCTCGTCTTGTTTTATCGTGGCATTTATCATATTCTCTAGCTCAAGATCACTCATTGGTGGCACTGATATGTTAGTCAATTCATTAAACAGTTCCTGAAGCTCAAGATCCATCATTTGGTCCCAGGAGTCTTCTCCATATCTGTTAGGGAACATGTTCTCATGGGACGTCTGGCCATCTAAGTGCTTGCTGCAGGACATCGTTTCTCCTGGTTCTTTCTTTACCTCTTTCAAAGTCATATTAAACATGCCATTCCCACTAGCATGTGTATTGTTTGCTAGGCAGTTGGCCTTTCTTTGTGATCCTTGCCCCACAGTCATAGTTCCTGACATTGACTGGCTTTGGCAATTGTTAACATGTTGTCCACCTTGTCCCACTGTGATATTGTCACCCACTCTTATCCTCTTAATGTCAAGGAAAGAGCTCTCTGAAACACCATTGGGCCTCTTGTTGTTGACAGGCGACAGATTTACCACCAACTTTCTCTTCAAGGAGCCTTGGAGCTGAAAGAAGCAGAGACAAAAAGAATAATCATTAGATAACACCGAAGAAACAATCAGTAGTTCAGTTGCTTGAAATGCAACAGGCAAGTAAGTATTGCTTAGCTCATAAAGGTTCTCTGGGCTTTTTCAGTCAATGAAACTGTGCAGAATTGTAGGAAAATACACTCTAAGTTATGAATCTCCCTGCCACCACCACCCCTGTCATCAGCATTTTTCAAGCACTGCTGCCTCCTGTTGATCACAGACCCTCTTTCCCCCATGGACGTGAGGAAGGAGGCAGCTGGAGCTGGTAAAACCTAAGTCATATCTGGCCCAGATTTGCTCCCATCTAGCTGTGTCAGACAGATCTAAAGTACTTTTAGATGGCAGAGATGAATATGGTCATGAAATCTGTCCTTGTACTTCTCCAGTGCTGCAGGCTTTCACTCTTCTGATTTCAGTATATGACCCAAAAGACCATTTTTGATTGCCACAGAGTCCAAAGGTCCTAGGACATGTTGTAATGGCACACACAAGATCGAGGCATCCTGAGTTTACATAGGTTTATACTGGCCAGAGATGTGTATAATTAAAGATGTGAGATGTTAACTTGTTGAAAGCTGAGAATGAAACCACTGGAGCCATGTCAGGTTATGTCAACCAAGAGTCTGGCTCATGATGTACTGATGGATTATTTCCCAGAGATGTATTAATACATTAATACATTAATTAATTAATGTAATTAATACATTAAGCCTTAATTATTTATGTTCTGAAACATCTGCCACAAAACACACGGTCCACATAACACTGCTCTGACAGCTGTAACTCAATTTCCTTTTCCTTGGATATTTACAGCAATACTTTAATTTGCTCACCAGCCCTGTGGGTCTACCAAAGGAAAAGAGGTTCATAGCTCTGTCTACCTGATTTACTCTGTGGTTGTATAGACAAATTCCCACCCCGCACACAGAAAACAGAGATGTCAATCCCATGAGCTGAAAAGTTTGGACTTGGTGCATATGTCCTCTAATAAGATTTTGACACCCTCAAGAAGAGTAGCTTTGAATCTCATTCATAAAAGAATAGATCACTTTAAAACACGGGCAGCTGTCCTATATTTAGCTCTCCACTTTTGATCTTAGAGGTCTTTTCCAACCTTAATGGTTCTACGATTCTATGACCAAAGGGGTCACACACATGAGCAGCAGACACACAGACACAGACACACACACAGACACACACACACACAGACACATGCAGCCCTCGCTCAGCATACGCTGTCACTGTTCCAGCCGTGAGCAATGCCAGGAAACTAAGCAGTGAAACATGGCTCATCTTCTGCCTTTCTGCACCTGGGTAGAAGTGCAATGGCCTGGGAGACATCAGACAATGCCATCTGACAAATACCTGTGTGTGCCAGTGAGAAACGGTGCATGTACAAACTGTGATACCTTGAGAGGCTGTGATGGGCAGAGACAACCGAGAACTCTAATTTTCCAGTTAAGTGAGGAAGGATGATTTATGAGATCTTCCAGTCACATTATTTGCATCATACTGTTTCATGTACAGAAGTCCATGGGTGTGTAATACTCTGTTGTGGCCTCTATGCCCCTCAGCTCCAGGCCTATCTACAGGTAAAAGCTCTTCCCAGATAACTCCAGGTGTGAACAATTTTATTCTGATGCGAATACCAAGGAGTTGCTTGAAAAGAGATCAACTGAGAAATACATATTTCCTCCATACCCACCTATCCTTCCATTGCATCAGAAGGTCCCTGAATTTAGCCCTTAAAAATAAAGTTTGTAATTTCTCTCTCTGACATTGAAAATTTCATCTCATATTTCAAGTTAAGTTTCCAGCATAGCTTTTGAACCACAGATTCACATTTTCATTTCGTAAGGACAGACATATTGGTGTCTATTTGTACAAGCCCACAGAGCGTGTGCCTTCAAGAGTAACTAATTGTCACTAGGTGTCCCTCGGAGGGAGAGATTTGGGCGGTCATTGCAATAGGCACAGGCTGTCTTTGGTTAGCATGTTCCTTTCTGACACATGAGTCACTGTACTTTCCTTTGGAAAAAAAAAGGTAAGCTGCACTTCCTTTTACCATCATCTTTGCTGTTGGTGTGTTTATTAGAAATCATTCTTGTGCCCCCAAATTCATCTTCCTGGGAAATGGGGAAGTTCCCAGGTCATCAGAATACATGACTTGGCAGCACATTTTCCTTTCAGATTTGTTGCTGACAGAAAGACTGAACAGATAATGAAAAATATATTCTCTGCATACGTATATGCTTTATGTGGTTAATATGACTTTCTGAGTTTATTTCAGTTTGCTTGACATTTTCAAGCAGAGGGAGCTGGTTAAAAAGTCTCCACATTTTCAGGGCACCTGCACCACTCTTTCTGATACGTGTAAAAATGCAGATGTTACATTGCGCTTTGAATAGCAGCTGCTTTTCTCCTGCATTTGAAGTAGCTTCTAGCAGATAGCAGGGTGAGCTGGGTGAGCAGACAGCGCTGAGCTGGGAAGTGGTTTGCCACACACAGGTCAGCAGCAGAGCCAGGCAGAGCTCCATGGTCTCCAGACAGACTCCTTAACCAAGCACTCCCTCGCTCGACATGGGCTGGAGGACTCCTGGTTTCATGACATCTGCTCTGCTGAAGTGCCTCCCAAAAGGGGCACTGTGCATTTCTGAAGAAGAAATAACAAGTGCTAACTTATCACATCTCCTCAAAACCTTGCAAATGTAGCCCTTGGAATGCTGACAACACCATGGTCAATAGATGTCCCCACATTAAAGCAGAAATAAGAGTGAGTGAGGCTGCAAGGTACAAGGGACTCTCAGGGGACTTCACTGAGGCTGCTAAAAAGGTCCTGATTTCACATCCCCCGTGAGTTCAGGATACGGAGAGCAAGGGCATGGGAAGGATGTGAGCAGCCCACAGGGATGAAGCCCCCTCTGCCTCCTTGCAGTGAGCTGTTACCTATTATATATCAGGGGCATTGCAGGGGACTGGTCTATGTTTGTTCAGTGAGACAAGCAGTGTCCATCACAAGCCTCTCTGTCTCACTACTTCATCTGAACTCTGCCTTCAGAGGGGCACTGCTGCCCCAGCATTACATGTGTTTGTTTTTTTGTCAGAAGGGAGTGGACCATTGTTCCATTATTCAAATCTTTGCAGTTCTCTAACAATCACATTTTTAAACTACTGATTGGAAGTCACTACTCAAGTCCTTTTTCCCCAAGCAAAGCACAAACTCTTCAGAAGGGAAAAAAAAAAAGAACCTGCCAGATTTCAGGCTCCATCTCTTCCAATTTGCAAGCCAGGATCGATTTGGGTCAGTAAATGTAAAGCAAAAGTTCCTATAACGCACACACAGACACATTCCTCCAATCAAACAGGCTTGCGATTACACATCTCAAACTGCTTGAACTGCATAATACTGAAAGGCTCTGTGATGGGAAACAAGTGACATGACAGTAAGTGGGAGAGGACAAAGCGCTCCATACCCAGCTCCATCCCACAGGTCGGTGTGTAGCACTGGATGAACCATCAGAGAGTACAGGCATTTCCTGGCAGCCTGCGTTATTGTGAGACCTTTTGCTGAGCAGGCTCTGGTGAGTCAGTGTGTTCACGCATTTACAGTGAGGCAGTGCCGGATGATTGATCTTCTGAAGTTAGAACTGCAGAGGCTGAGCCTCTGGAGATCATGTCTATGAGACAGCCCAGCACTGTTAGTGGCCAAACTGCTTGGGGGATGTTAACAGAGGAGGGCAAAACTCTAGAGATGACTTGGTCTAAAAGACCCAGTATGACATCACGTCCTGTGCAGAGGGACATATACAATATTTATAAGTTTTATATTTATAACTTATTCTGAGTCCTAAAGGGATTTAAGAGAGGCAGCTTCTTCTCTAATGCTCCTTGACACCAGGCCGAATCAGCAGGAGATCTACCGAGATAATACTTAGGGTGCATCAAATCCTGGTAACAAATAATTTCTCTTCTGGGGAAAAAAAAAATTGCTTCACCTTTATTTTGGTTGACGTTTTTTACTAAATGTAAAACTAAAGGATTTTGCTGAAAATTGATTATTTTTTTCTGTCTCAAATTTTTTTCAGAAAATGGAAACAAATGATTTTTTGATGCAAAAGCACAAACTGTTAATGAGAAATTTTAGAGATTGTTTTCTCCAAAATATACGTATTTAACAATATTTTTATCACATATTTGATACATGTCTGACATTACTCATGTGTATTCACCTTGCATTCCTTTCTTCAGGGTCTGTTTGATAGGGCCAAGAAAAGAATTGTCTGTGTCAGCAGGAAATTGCACAGTCTATCTGGTTTCACTTGCAATGAAAGTCTTATTTTTTGTGCACTTTATACAGCTTCTGCAACTGGACTTCCTTTAAAATTTGCTTTTTATCTCATTTAACGCTGTGTAGAAGCTTGACAGAAGTCCTAGGTTAACCTGGAGTTTCACAGCTCTTAGGACAAGTAAAACACAAGCTTGTCCCTCTGACTTGCTCGAGTACCTCCAATAGTGCCTGTAAATCTCAAAAAAAAAAAAAAATTCCCAGTGCAAATGTTATTAACATATCTGACTGTCACCTTGAAATGTTTATAGCTGGACACTTAAGACTGGACCAAAACACCAAAATGTCCCAAGCAACCTACAGAGAAAATATCAGAGCGTGATAGTTTTAAGTCCCCAGTAATCCTTATTAGCTGAACACATAAAAAAAATATTCCTACCATCTTTGTTCTCCAACTCTTACAGTTTCCTACTAAGGTTTGCAGCTCCCTGAGCTTGTGTGGTGGAACAATCGGGACAAAACTCGTAAGGTGCTACTAACTGAAACCCCACACGTTTGCCACACTTTGTTTATGAACCAGGCAGTGTGGCAGCATTAGCGATTCGTGGGGAGTGATACTTCTGATGTTAAAAAAAAGCAGCTTTAGATTGTATGCTTTTAATATAGAAGCAGCAGAAAAATCCACTCTAAAAGGTCCTTTTGGACTACCTAGACTTTCTCACAAAATGTGCTGACCGTCTCTACGGCTGCACTGTAAACAAAATCCTTCACGTATCTGGGAAGGTAAAAGGGAAAAGGAATTACAGGAAAAATACGAAAAATATTCAAACAAGGAAAAGAGGCCAAAAAAAAATTCATTCCAAAGGAGGAAAACATGCTGAATGCTACTTCTTATTTATGCTGTGAAAGCACCTTTGCATTGCAGGGTTTGACCCAGCAAGCCACCCCTGGGGCTTAAAGCCTGATCCTAAATGACAGTAACTCTCATTTTCAGAATAGTGGTTTGCGATGTTTGCTGCTGGTCTTCTGCAGTGCCATCTCCTGCAGTGTCTGTGTCTGTGCCAAGCTGGGGAGTGCCTCTCCAGGCAGGGACTGGGGCTCACCAGAGTAGAGCCTCCCTCTTGCAGGCATCCCAGTGTGCAGGAGGACCAGGTGCCTCTCTCCTTGTTTTCTTGCCCCTTCAGCCAGGCACAACAGGACAACAGCATGGCTGTGGTGACTCACACTGTGGCCGGCTGCGAAGCCACAGAGGCACCCTGGGGCTGACACAAGGACAAGGAGAGGCCATTGCCCCGAGATGCCACCTCTAGGGCCATCACAGGTCCTAATGCCACAATCACACATGCATCCTCAAGGCCCGTTTCTGACTACAGATTCACAAGGGCTCTCATTGCCTCTATTTCCACGTATCTCATAAAATCTGGTGGCTCTGGCTGTTCCCCTGCTTTCTCACACCCAGGGGCATCAGGCTCACCCTGACATCTCTCCTGAAGATCTCAGTAGCATGGTTCTCTTCTGAGAACCTCCCCCTATCCCTTCTGCTCCACACTTTCTCTGCACAGCATGAGTATATTTATTTTTAATCTTTTGCCTTCATTTGCAGCATCTACCTGACATGGCTGAGGATGCAGGCATGACAGTTGTCTTTAGAGAGATTTTAGCACTCCAAGTTCAGAAAGTCTAATTTGCTAGATGATGTTGGATCTGGGAAAAGTGTTTCATGTTAGACTGAGCGACAGAAAGGAGGCTCTGGGCACAATGGGGGGCAGTCCTGAAAGCTGGTGTGTCCTCACAGCACCACACAGCACCATGGCCGGGTCAAGCTGGTCCCTCCATGGGTGCAAAGAGCTGTGCAGGAGTAGCAGATGCTGTTTCTCTCTCCAGTCTGGTTTGCACAGGCTCAGCTCCAGGTGCCTCCTGCCGCCCCCTCTGAATTCACAGGAAGGGGACCCACTGTTCTCTCTGAGCAGTGAGGAGGAGGAGGCACAGGTGCCTTCAGCCCCACACTGTAGGTGAGTGCAGGGCACCTGAGACAGCACACCTCCACCCTGCCTCACTCCCCTCCTATTTAGCTAATCAGTGCCTGAGACCACTTGGATGGCCAGAAGCAAGGTTTACTTCCGTGAGAATTTTGCTCTACACATCACAAACCTTCCCACTGCCCATCCCTGTCCTTCTTACCATAAGCAGTTTGGGAAGAGATGCCCCTTGCAGTGGTGTCCTGACTCTGGTCAATCCTTGGGTGTAAGCACCACCAGCAATAATAATGCTGACTGAGAGGCAACATAAGTTTTCCTCCCTGTTTACTGTAATGAGTGCCACTAAAACTGAATTTGTAGTAATAAATAAGGATGTTCCTTGGCTGACAAGTATCCACTTAATTCTCATTAGCTGGAAAAAAGGCTGGAATAGTAATCAGCATGTTAGAAATCCCAAAAATTACCTTCACTTATGGAAAAATTATGTATCTTGCCAACTGAACATACCAACCTAAAAATGCATCCATATTATTCACAGTGTACTGCCTATAAACATAACGTCAGGGCTCTGGTCCAAGTTGCTGAAGCACAATAATTATATTTTTTATGCAGATTTTACATCTGATGGATTATAAAATATCATGTCTAGTCACAGTCTTTTAGAAGAATAGGAACACAGAAAAACAATAGCACTTTAACTAGGTCAAGATTGCTAATCAGAATGTAGCAGTCATTACTGTGTGCAAAACAAATCGGCATGAAAGATCTGCATTTCTTGTCTTGCAAACTGTGTATTTGTCTTCTGAAGAAGTCTTTTCTGTTGTGATTTTTTTTTTAATGATCCTTTTTAACCATGAATAAATTAACAATCACTTTGTGTGAAATCTACAGAAATTTATGTCAACGTTTATTACCATAAAATGTGGAACAAAGCCTAATGCAACCTGAGCTCTGGGAAATACAACTGCTTAACTGATTCTATCCTGATGAGAAGGAAATATCAAATGCATTATAAATGCTGACAGGATGATCAGGCATGTAAAAGAGGTCATCCAACACCACCCTCCACATTGTTTACCAGTTTCATAAGTCAGCTTAAAGTATTAAAAACACATACTGTCTTGCGCAGGAAGCTCCTAATCCTTAAAAATGTGGCTGCTGTTATTTGATTTGCCTTTTAGAGATCAATAGCATAGCAGACTTCACCTCAGGAAAGATTGCTAAGAGCAGTCTGGTCTTGGTATTCTGCTCAGTGTTGCTCCCAAACAGTCTGTGTGAAGGCTTTGTAGGTTCATTAGGGCAGATATCCATGTCCACATGTGGGCTTTTATTACCTACCTCAGCACCTATCTCCTCTGCAACACTCTGTATCAAAAGTTCAATCAGTGGAGGAAGACAGTAGCCATCTATCTAGTCTTGGAAAATAAGGAAATATTTAGACTGTTTCTCTCTTCCTGCAATCAATGCGTCACATAGGATGCTCAAGCCAACTCTTTGGCCTTGAGGTCTTCTGCAGGGCAAGTTACAGTTCATAGGAGATACAGTCATCACTTGTCAATTGAAAAAGAAATATCCCTTCAGCATATTGCCCAGTCACGCTTCCAGCATCAGACACTATCAGCCAGGACAAGGAGGGCCCACGCCAATGAGAGCTGCCCTTCCATCATGCATCAGCTAATGCTAATTATGAGCAACTGGCAAAATGGCTTCTTGTTAGAAGGAAGGAGTCCTGATCCTCTGCCAAAAACTTCAGTGAAGAAGTGATATTGAGGATCAAATTCAGACCTGTGGTAAGAGAATGTCTCTAACAAGGTTGTTGCACTTGCCTGATGGCTGGGTTTGACCTGTATTAGCATCTTCACCCTGCCTCTCCCTATCAGGCATGTTCACCCCATTAAGGAAAGAAAGTAAGAGCAGTACTTAAGAGCCATTTTCAAAACCTTCAGCTTAAACATGCAATGTCAGGACAGGCCAAGTACACCCCACCATTTTGGTCTTTCTTTTAGTACCATCTTGATGGGAAGGTTGAGAGTATCCAAAGCCAAGAAAATGGCCAGAGAGGCTGAGTGGAAACAAGCACTCATGCAGGAAGGAATGCTCCAGGAGGTGGAAAAGGTCAATGTGAATAGAGGGGACCAGGAGCAGTCCAGGGTAAGAAAAAGGCACCTATAAGATGAAAACCCCCTCATAATTAATGTATTGAAAAGCTTACAAGATCATGCTTAAAAAAAATGAGAGAAATGACAACCAGAGTGGAGAGGATGAATTTGCACAAGGGGATGAGAGGATGTTTGCACAAGTATACAAATCAAATGTATGGAGTCATCTCTGAATAAAGTGAAAATGAGTTTTCTGTTGTTCTTTTTCTCTCTGGTTAGCAAAGAGAATATTGCATCTAGCAAAAGCCTGGCTTTTGTAAAAAGATTTGCTTTGGCAAAAGAGGTTCAAGGAGACCGCACCTAGGCAGGACTTGCAAACCTTCCCAGGGATGACGTGATGATGTCATTTGTACACTGCAGCCCTTCAGCTCCTTCATCCTGCCTCTCCGAGGCACAGCCCTGCTGCTGAGTGCACACTGTGGTTTGTGGCTTGGAGCAGCAACGCCAGTGACTCAGACTGTTGGTGCAATCCCCTGCTGCAGACACTCACGCCCCTGCAGCCATCCAGTCTCCTAGGAGCATTTGTACTGGATGTCTTTATCCCGCCTACAGCTTTTTTAAAGGGGATCTTAGACCCATTGCTGAATCTCATGAGACACAGTGGGGTGCTAAACAGCTGATGAAGATGCTCCTGGTAGTCCTGGTCAGCAGCCCATCCCCACCAGCTATGGTAGTAAATGACAAAGGGTCACCACAAAACTTTCAGGTATTTTTGGCCACTACGATAGTTTTCAGTGAATGGGACACAAGTGGATTCATTACAACTGATGTGTCCTCTATGCCTTATTTTGCTACTGATCACTCGTTGAATTGACTTATGCAAACAGAAATGGCACTGAAAAACTAGTACTTCTAGGTCTCTAAAATATAAAAGCCTTTCTCAAAATCATATTTTCCTCCACAGCAGCCTTGAATCTGTTTCTAGAGTCAACTGTGATTGCTGGCTTTGAAAATTCAAAATGAGAAAAATTCTTTATTTGGCAATAACTGAGTGAAATAATGTCTCCTTCCTGACACAACACACTGTGACAAGGGGACATATTCCAACAAGAATGGACACAGGTACCACAACCATCCCAAGAAACAGAATTCCTTGGCACAGCCAAGGACTCTAAGGAACTCTCAACTACAACTGAGATTTGTTGCATCAGTGCTGCATCACTTTTGTATCCTACACATCAACGATGCCTCAGGTGTGGCCAGAAGCAGAACTGTTCAACTGCTCCGCTGACTTGGGTAAGGGAGTCCAGGCACCTAGAGCCACTCCCCACCAAGAGTCATGCACTGGAAACCCCCTGCAGTTGTATAGCTCCATAACCACATTTCTTAAATTCCATCTCTGCAGACCACTAACACAAAGAGTTCACTTACTACTTGTCCATTTACCACGTTACTCACAGAAAAAAAATAAAAGTATTGTGGCAAAGACCTTAGTGGAGAGTTCCTTAGAAGACCTTCAGGATAAAA
Source organism: Cephalopterus ornatus (assembly GCA_013396775.1). Lineage (NCBI taxonomy): Eukaryota > Metazoa > Chordata > Aves > Passeriformes > Cotingidae > Cephalopterus > Cephalopterus ornatus. The sequence goes on along the minus strand of VZRE01002554.1, from coordinate 81,388 downwards.
TGACAGAGATGTGAAAAGAACTCTGGACGTAGAATCAGAGAATCAGGGAACAGATACAGCTGGAAGGGATCTTAGAGATCACCTAGTTCCAACCCCCCTGTCAAGGGCAAGGACACCTTCCACTAGACCAGGTTGGTCAGAGCTCCATCCAGCCTGGACATAAACACTTCTATGGATGGGGCATTCACAGCTTCTTTCAGCAACCTGTTCTGGTGCCTCACCACCCTCACAGTAAAGTATTTTTTCCTAGTATCTAATGTAAACCCACTCTTTTTCAACTTGAAGCCATTCCTCCTTGTCCTGTCACTACATGCTCTGCTGAAAGCCGAGCTACCAACAAAGTTACATCAGATTGCTCAGGACATTGTCCAGGCAAGTGTTAAACATATCCAAGGATGAAGACTCCATAACCTCTCTGGGCCCTGTTCCAGCTCCCCTGTTTTTCTTTACATCTACTCAGCAGTTTGTGTTCCTTGCCTCTCATCCTTTTGTTGTTCACTTCTAAGACAGACCTGGTAAGTAACTGGAAAAGTTTGAATGCAAAACAAATGGAGGGAATGCATAAATTTGACTTATCTCTAAGTCAACAATATATATGATGAGGGAGGAGGAGGAGATGAAAGCAATAAATGACAATGTACTTGAGAAATGTCAGTCTTCATTTCTATGCAGAAAATGTCTTCCTTCGGGGAAGGCATCAGATCAGTAATTTTTAAATGACATGAATCAAAGGGTTCACTGAGCAAACTGATGCTGCATCAGATGAATCTGAGTTGCTAAATTATGCTTTTCCCTTAAGCCTGATATCTTAAGTTCATTGAGAAACACAAATCTTTAAATGGACTTTGTTGGCCTTTGTTTCTCTCTTCTTGATTATAAGGTTCCATGACAAGGACTTTATCTCTCTATATTTTTCTGAAAAATACTCTTCATGCATTTAGACACTGTCAAACACATTAATAACGAGCTCCATTTTCCAGCCAGATTCCAAAAGACACCAATGCACATTCAGCGCCTCTGAAAAGCAGACATCTATTTAGGTGTCAAAATATGGATCCCAACATACTTTTGAAAATACTAGCCTGGATAAACATAATTTTCCATTTTATACCTAATATGAAACCTTTCACCTTTACAGAACTAGATAATGGTGACTAGAAATTATTACAGTTGAAGGGCTGGACAGCAAACTGCTATATTTGAAACTCCAGAGGTAGCAGATTGGACAAATGACCACATCATTATTGGTGCTAATTGGTTCCTTTTGCCCTTCATATGCTTCCCTTTCTTTCCTAAGCCTTATCTAGGAAGCTCTGGGTCAAATGTGCTCAGAGGGCACTCACCAACTTTCCACTCTCAGAAAAACCAACGCAAAACTCAGGGTTATCAAAGCACATCAGCGAAACTTTGCTTGCATAGTTTACTTAGACCAGGCTGGCTTTGGAAGATACATATTTATTCTCATTTATGGAGTGGAAATAAGCATTTTATACCGTATTAAATATCTGAAAAAAAAAATCAAAGATATTTCTGTCCAGAAGAAAAATCTTTGTTCTCACGCAGACTTTTGTCTATAATGGTCTGCACTTGGGAGAAGCCTTTGGAAAGGCTAGCCATGAAGTCTTGCTTGGGACTTGGACCAAATCAGAGCAGTCTCCAGGGCAGCTGTTGCTCTGGCAGGCATGGATGTGTTCAGTCTTTAGGTCATCAATCAGGCACATTTCACACACACTTGAAAATACAGAGGTGGGAAAATGTTTTGCAAATTCCCCAAGTGAAACTTAAATTCCAGAGACCCCTTATATGCTGGTATTTGTCTGCATACATGGTCTTGTTTGTGAATCTGTACTGAATCTCAATTCAACAGTGAGCTAAATTTTCTGTTGCTGTAAACAGATGCAGCTACACTGACCTGTATCAGTGTTTTATTAAGAACCAGCCCCAAAGCCTGAAATCTGGATTATAAACCAGCGTTTACTGGAAGTGCAGATTGCAGCAGGAACTTTTGTTGGACGGCTATTGCAACAGACTCTTTGCTTCTTTTTAAAGTGCCTCTAGTGTTGCAGGCTTTTACTGAGTGGCAGGAAAGCCACAGCTCTTCACCATCTCAGAAAAACAAAAAAACAAACAAACAAACAAAAAATCAGCAGTCCTTAAGGATACAGCACTGCTAGGTAACTGGGACAATGAATTAACAAGGACTGACTTTTCCCTCCCTCTGTTTTCAAGGACAGTAAGTAACAAAATCTGGCAGGCTGAAAAGCCCCAGCTTGGAAAAGAGAGACAAAGAGGCAGGGCTGAAATTCATCGTGTCAGTTTAAAAAGGCAGAGTTTTGCATTTACACAATATGCCCATTCTTGTTCTCCTTGACTCATGGAAAAATATTGAACATCGGACAAGAATGTAGGAATGTGTCTGGTGTCTGATCTCCACAAAAATCTAAATGCTGTTTGCATTCACATAAGAAATAAAGACTGGCTGTCCAGGCTCTCTTGATGTGTAAAAAAAATAACAGTAATGATAGCAATATCATTATAATAACAGCAGTAATATAATTTTTTAAACTGGCTGTGTAACTAGTACAAATAAAGCACAAACCCAGGCACTCCTGGCCCTTAATCTCAAACACAATTCAGCAGAGCTTTCTCTATCATTTGCCTGTCACAAGCATCACAAAGGCTCCTCTCCACTGACGGCATCTGAAACTACTGTTCGTTTTCCTGGGTAGCCAGAGGTTAAAGCTTTTTATTGCTTTTTTGCCTTTAGAAGCTGTAATAGTTGCAGTGCCTATATTACCATCTATGGCAGACAGGCTGCATGTCTGCCAGCTGTCAGGCAGCCTATTCATCTCCAGTTGCCTTTTGCCTACTTTCTGCAGCAGAAGAATTTCTCTCCACTTGATTTCATGTGCTGGAGTCCTGTGCCTGCCGACGTTCCTGCTGCTTGTTTTTAAACAGAGGCTGACTACAAGCCTGGGGAGCATGGGAGCCCATGGCCCTGAAGAACTTGAGGGTCCCGTGTCACGTGCAGCTTGTCAGCCAGCCAGCTATGGCCCTGGGTCTGGGCAACAACATATAATGGGCAGGATGTGAATGGGGGTTGCTGGTTAAACCCAGTCATTGACTGGAGGAAGAGGCAACCACAGCCTGCAATGATGGGCTGCTCTAAGATATCCCAAAACACCTTCCTTCTGCTTGTTCCATGGCAGAGATGTGGAATCTGGCTACTTATTCTCTGTCCAGAAACCTCTCTTCTTTCCTGGTTCTTCTCATCCATCTACAACACGTAGTCTCTGTGGTAAGGATATTGGTACACATAATGTCTGGCCACTCCTGACCCAACTGTTCCTGGAAATCCCCTCAGGCACCTGCCAGCATCATTAGGCAGCAGTATATCTCTAAAACATCCAATACTGAGGTATTTTACAATTTTATCAAAGCCTGATTATCAGATGTAGGAATCTTCATGTAGGATCAATCAATTCAATCAGATGTAGGATCTTCCTACCTAGGAAGATAGGATGGCCAGGCCCCCAGGCCATAAAGACCAGATCTCACAATCATAGCCCTGTGCTGTATCATTCTTTGCCTAAACAAATCATGCTCCCATTTACGAGAGGCCCTGAAATCACGAGAGGTGATGCTGCTATCTAGTGCTTGCCTCTTTTTTTTCTTCCCAGTAGGTTAGTGATCTGAAAATCTGCAGATCTGCCTATTTCTTGACCCATGGCATGAGCTAGTGACTCACAGGAGGTGGAGAGAGGATGAACATCTCTGCCAGACCTTGTGACAGGGGTAAAACAGATCACTCAGTTGCATGAGGTTTGTCAAATTGGTGTGTTTATTTTACATTTTCCTAGGTGTGACCAAACTCATCACCTGCTTACCCAGGCTGTGAGAAGCCTCTTGAAATTTCCCTTAAAATCCTAACCAAAAAGGATCAGTCTCATAGCTCCCAATTACCAAGCCCTGACTCATGAGTTGCTCTTCCTGCCATTACTGCTATATGAAACTGCCTACAGAAAAGAAACAACACTTTTAAAACCCACCCTCACACAGGCCAGCCAGGAAGCCCACAGCCAGAGGCATCTGCCCACCTCCCTGATCCCCAAGGAGCCTAGGTCTTGAGCTCCTGAAGTCAATAGAAAGACTGTTGTAGACATCAGTGTGTCTTGGATCAGGCTCCAGCTACTCAAGAGAAGAGATGGGCTTTGCTGCCCATCCAGATGGTTAACAGCTTTACATACAACCGCTGCCTTATTAAATCTACAGTAAATTAAATGAACACTTAAAACACTCAACTGAAAGTGCTATTGACTGCGGTAATTAAATTGAAATACCCAATTAACCACACCAGAATAGGAAATGAATATATCATGGGGCACCACTCTATAGTGTCTGAGCCAATCAGATGCTGTCTATACCTTAATTTGGGATGAAATAATTTTTAAAGGGAGTTTATGATTATTTAAAGATGTGTTTATATAGTGCATGCATATACATGTCTATATATGTGTATGTGTATATATATATACACACATACAGACATATTATATTATTATATTTAAGTCTTCTGTCTGAGCTCTAGCCTTACATTGCCAGAGACGTACTTTCAAATCCAGGTCAGCCACCATCTTCCAAGATAAACTCCCACATTATTAAAACATCTAAATCAGAAGGATTACAAATGTCATGCAACGAACTTTTTTTTCCCCTTTATTAAGAACATTTACATGAAGGTGTCTGCAGTTTCAAAGCCATTTCAGACTGAGGCCAAAGCGAATGTTTGGGGCGGGGGGGG
>VZRE01002554.1:41874-76546 GCA_013396775.1 Cephalopterus ornatus | reverse complement strand
GGGGGGGGAGAAGAAAGAAAGAGTCTTTTTTTCTCTCTGTTTAGCCTGTGCTGTCAGGTCTCTGCCTGCTGCTCTAACCACAGCCACCCCAAAGCAAAAGTTTACCTTTAATTAAGACATCTAAGTGTTAGGATTCTTAGGCTCTGAGCCTCTCTCCCTTTCCTCCCCCTCCTTTTTTCCATCAGGAGTGGAAACTCTATCTCACCTACAAAGGCACACTTTGCCTAAACGTTAATAGACTGCAGTGAAAAACCTTCACCTCACTCCACACGAATCTCCTGGTGGAAGGTTCTTAGCCATTCCCAGTGACAGGGCCCCCTTAGAAACATGGTGGTTTTGGGGCTGCCTCAGCTCGGAGAGAACTCAGGCATGGACACCCCACCCTGCTCTCCCAGAGATGTGCTTGAAGCCCAGGCCCTGGTTTGGCCTTTGTTCGGAGGGGAATTTACTCTCCACAGATCATGAAACCGTAGCCTCATAATAGCAGCACTCAGAATGACTAAAGGTCAAATTGGGTTACAGCCATTCAACCCTACCGAGTTATTTGGGTAGTGGCAAGACGAGTTATTTTTAATGACTTCACGTCCCAGCCTCATAGACAACAACCAGAGAGTGTCTATGAGCCTGCAAGCCTTAATCTTCAGCTCAGGAACCAGCAGATCCCAAGAAAGCAGAGATATGACAGGGTGGAAGTCATCTTCCAAATTTGGGGGTTTCAGTAGACAACACACTTCCTTCCAGTTCCTCAGTCATCTCACTCATCCTGGCATTGTCCACAGCATTGCCTCTGCCTTGCCCCGGGGTGGTGACCGGGTCCCATTTCTGCCTGATGCTCCTAATGGCTTCAGTATCTCAGTGCCCAATGGACAGAGTTGAGGCAGGTGCCTGTCCTTGATGACGCTGGACCCTGAATCCCTGTGGGGCCATGTTCAAAGGGTCTGAACTGCTGCCCTCCACTCAGGCTGTGGAGCCGGGGAAGGCAGAGGTGGTCCTACCATGGTTCTGCGGTATTTTGGAGGGGTCATATAGGTATCATTTCTGTAGGTATTTTCTTTGCTTTGGTCATGCCTCCATTTTGGCCACTGCCATATGTTTTCTGGACCAAACTGATCTCTTATTGTTGCTCTCTTCATAAGTGGAATTGCAGCCCCTGTGGCCTTCTGCCACTGTTTATGCTGGCAGAGACCAGTGGATATTGGCAGGTAAACTTGGATGGGATTCAACAGTGAGAGGGCAGGGAGGGAAGAAAGGGCACACTGTGGCTCTCAGTGCCTTTGCCTACCTTTCAGAGAGCATGCCCATGGACAGAGGGAATGGAAGTCACAGGTGGGGTGAGAGCTGTCCTTGCTGGTCAGGAGACTGGGCTGAGGAAGGTTTTAAAATGCTTAGATCTGAAAGGTATCTTGAATCCTGTTAGGTATCTGTAAGATCCTCTCTGTGGAAGATGCTCGGCTGGCCCCAGAAGCTTTCTTCTACTTATCTGTCAGCATTTCTGAATACATCATGCTGCCCACTCTGTCTCATGAAGGAGAGGCAATACAGCCAAGTACAAAATGTGTGCTGGAACAGAGATGCCTCAGGCTTCAAAATGCATGGACGTGCTTCAGCAGCAGGGTGAACTCTGCTGCTCTGGCCATCCCTCCTTCACTCTACTACAGCAAGAGGTAGGAGAAATAAGTCTGCCGTTGACTCACCTTTATGCCTCTGAAATGCCCGAGTAATCCAACCCTGACTGAAGTCAACAGAAAACTCATAATGGCCCCAAGGCCCATCCTTAATGCATCAGAGCCTAAAAGAAGAACCTGGCCTGGACTGCTTGGCTACTATTCAAAACGGCTCTTAGTTATAAAGAACAAATTGTAAGTTCTCATGTAATGTCCCTGGCAGAATCCGAACTTGTAAAAGAAAAGCCTGTAAACATCATTCCCACTCAGGAACTGTGCAGTGTTATTTCCTGACCTCGATGCACTTTGACATATCGCAGAATTACGCAGGTTGAATGTCCCCCCGATGGTCTTGTATGAAAAATTTCAAAAGGTTTCTCTCCTTTTCTTTCCATCACTGCCTAATACAAAGAAATATCTCATTTTGCTCATGTAGATCTAAAATGATGACATACAGCTTTGAAATGACTTCAAGTACAATAGGCAGATTACAAGCAAAAGCAGTTCATGAGCTCTAATTCTGCATTTACCTGCTGCGAGGAGCATCTCCCAGGGCCTGTACCTCTCCACTGAGCCCCAGGAGCGCATGAGGGATTTGTTTACATGCTGGAGGAACAAAGTCATGTAATGGAAATTCTGAAAATGGTTTCGCTGAATTTTACTTTTCTATTTTCCAGCTTAGTTGAAAGGAAGCACAGCTTCTCTGAACCTGAATCCTCCTCCACTGGCAGATTATTTATTAAACAGCAATGGTAGGCTGGAGCTGTTTTCACTTAAGGACAATTCTTTCAAAGCCTAACAGAGAAGCAGAGTTGCCATAGTTACCTTAGCAAGCCCTCAGCAGAGCACAATTCCTTCCTACAACCCAAGAGTTTAGGGCAACTTGCACATTTGTCAGACAAAGCTTAATGATTTGCTATTTCATGAAAGTGCATTGCATTTATCCAATGAGAAGGTGATGTGAAATCACAGATAGAATTGCCTCCCACCCTTTTTTTTTTGGTGTTGATCCAGAAGCCCATGGGGTTCACACCAGCTGGAAATTTTGCAGGGTATCTTGACAGCTGGGGAGGAGTTTGGAGTAAAAACACATTTAGATCTTGGCACTGATTTCGGCCATCCAATCCAGCCCATCATTAACAGCTTCTGTACAGCACTGGTCTTCCTCCAGGGGCTGTAAAAATGAACAAAACCTTTGTTCAACCTAAACTTCCTTTCCTTGTCTGTTGTTCCTGCAGACTTTCCATTCTAGTGGTCCTATTGTTTCATTTGGAAATGTCAGAGAGCTGCACAGCGTGCCCATTTTATAAGGAATATGTTCCATTTTAGGAGGCCAAAATGGTACACTATGTTGTTCCACAATTAATTTACTTGAAACTTGCTTGGGCTTACTGTGGTTTGTCTGAAATGGTCTTCTTTTTCTTTCTTTCTTTTTAATTTTTTTTTAGGTGCCAGTATCTGTATTTAGATTGGTAGCTACTGCTGACACTTGCTTTGCACCTGAACAAATAGGACTGCTGAGGACAAGATTAGCTCCTTTGTGCCAGCTAATTTGGACACTGGGTACCCCAGTGAATGGGCATTTTGCTTTTGAACATCCCTTACTGGAAGCAGCCAAAAAAGAGTAAATACCCTGATTGTATCATCTGTTAAGTGGGTCATTCCTACAAAAGGAACTGGAAAATCTGCCTTTCTACTCACAGTTTCCTTCAGTTCTTCTTGTTGTAGTGTTGGAGACAGCAAAAGGGAGAGGAATGTGCATAGAGACTTAATTCTCCTGAGAACCTGGTGAAATCAGGCAATCCACAAACTGACAGTCCTATATCCCCACAGAGCCTAGGTTTCCATATTGCTCTGACCTTTTCCCCTCTTGACTTCTTCCCCCAGCAGCCTTATATCATGATTTCAGGCATAAGTACATCCCTGCCAATCAGCACAACCTCAATTTAATTAGGAAGCAGGAGAGATGACGTGAGCACAGTGAAAAGTGGCCACATACATTGGCTACTTCTGTCATTAATAGCATAAGTTTTGTGAGAGTCTTACTAAGGGGCTGTGACGTGGAATGGATAATGTTGCCGACCTGGGACCAGAGGCTCAGAGGGATTTAGACCCCTAAATCCTACTCAAAATTAATGGGGCTTAAGTGTCAACGCCGAGCAGCTGTTTAAACTCCCCTGGAAAACCTAAGGCTGAGTGCCCACTCAAGCATTGCTGCTGTCCTCCACTCCTCTTTCTGACCAACATGGTTGACATGCATTTTAGAAGACATGAGTACGTGCAGGCATGGTGCAATTTCAAATAGAAGATAGCAAAGAGGAACAGGGGAAAGAGAATAAAAGAGTAAATTATGAAGCAGGGAGATAAGGATGAAACAATGTATGATTTAGTCTGAGGAAAATTGGACAGATCTCAGCGAAAGCAGAGATCTCCAGCAAGATCCTCCAGCGAGATCCTGGAGAACTAAAGAAGAAAGAAAGAGGAAATGAAGCAAAGGATGGCCATTTCTCTCTATTGTGGAGACAAGTCTTTGCTGTCCATCAAGCTTTAAGGGGCCACTCATATGTGAAGCAGCTTGTCACTAGTGAACTTTTGCAGGAGGCACCCATGTTATGATCTACTTTTAAGTAAGTAGATATTTTAAAGATGCTATTTCAATAAGTATCATGTTTCTGGCTGGATGATTGACGCAGGGGACATTTGATTTCCAGAGACAATAAACATGGAAGAGTACCATGGCATTGGAATTTTGGTTGTTGAAGGTCTTTGCATTTCCCTCCTTTCCCTGCCAACACTGAGTCCGTTCCATTTGGATTTAACAGACTGGTTGGAGTCTCAGAGAAGTAAAGCTCTTACAGGTTGCATGAAAATTAATGGCTAAGAAGAGAATATCCAGGTAAGGGAGAAGCTGGTTGAACCCAGACATACGTGTTCAGCAGAGGTTGGCACAGGTACAAATTGACCCAGCTGGCATCTAATGTATTTTACCTGGTGAGGATGTTATAGAACACAGGAGAAGGAACTGGGTATGTTGTGGTTGGTAAGAAAAAGGAATGTAAAGGGGCAATGACTCAAATCTGTAAGAAGTCCAGCTTCTTTTTCTGTTTCTTTAACATCTCAATTTTCAGAGGTAAATTATCCTGGATGATTTAGGCCATAAAAGCTTTTGAGTCATCTTCAGTATTTAGTTGTGAAAGACGAGACAGTTCAGTTAAAAACACTCATCTGAAGACATGTTGAATAATTAACAGTGTATGGTTTGCAATGCTATTTACCATCCCACGGGGTTGCTAGTCCTCTGACCTTGTAACAGCCTTATTTCATAAACAACGCTCCGCAGGACTGCACACTGACAAAACTTCTTAAAATAAGGAACTGTAATTCAATATCAGCCCAATACGTGTGGAGAAGCAGGTAGTTTGTGATGGTTCTTTTGGGACTCAACTAAATAGAGTGAGTTAAACAATAGGGAAAACTGCAGAGGAAAGAAAGGGAATGTGGTATATGCCAGTGCCAAAGCCAATACATTTGATGTAGTAAACTAAGGTCACTGCCTTTGTTAAGAAAATCTTGGCAAATGGCATCTGTTGTAGAGGTCAGGCAATTATATTCTCAAGGAAACGCAAACTTGCATGCTATTTAATGTTTCCAGCCTCTGTAGCGCAGTCCTACGTCAGTTTAAATATACAACATCCCCGATAAGCAACGGATACTGCTGGACACGCTGCTTTCCTCCAAGCTCAGTTCTAACAGTGGTAGAAACATTTATGGCAAAGTTGGGTTTTCACTGAGAAGAGCAACCTCTTTGAAATGGAAAAATATTGAGAATGACTCATAATAAAACTGACTGCTTTATTTTGCCTCTTTCCAAGTTTTCTATTTTATGTGAGTTTTATTTAGCTTTGTTTCCAGTATACTGTTAGTTTTTTGTGCTTGTTATATCATTTCATTTCATTTCATTTCAGGTTTTCCAGTGCTTGCAGCACAGATCAACTTCTCTACTTTCTGACTGGCTGAGTGTCCTTTATCACAGTATTTGTCAAACAGTCAAAACATAAAGTAGCAGATAATCACTGAATGTTATGTGTTGACACTAGCAGCAAACTAAAATGCCAAGTCATTCAGAAACTTGTGAACCTAAACTCTTTTCCAGGAAGCAAACCAAACCAAACAAAAAACCAAACAAAACCAAAACCATCAAAACAAAACCAGAAACAAACAAAACAAGCAAAAATCAGTGTTTTTTCTACTTCCATCTTGATTCAGGTGAACCGCTAACTATAATGTGCAGGTGTTGGCTAAAAATTACCTTGGCCTCAGAACACTGGCAAATGGCAAATGTGGCACCAATTCTTAAAAAGGCTCTAAGAAAAATACTTATACCAGACCAAATGTATATATAAAAGATTTCTAAATAATATCATCAGGTGACACTGGGATAAATAGGATATACTAGAGAAGTCCCGCTCAGCTTTTGCAAAGGAAAATTATACTTCACAACTCTAGTAAGGATTTTTGAAGAAGATAACAAGCATGTGAACAAGAAGAATTCATTGACATAGCTTAACTGGAAAGCTTGTGCCCAAAGGCACTCAACAAGATCACTTGCTAGAGATGCTTAAAGAAATTAAGCTTCTATGGGTAAGAGGGAAGCTCTTCACATTGGTTAAAAGGCAGAACAGAAGGGTAAGAGCAAATTATGAGTGAAAACTCACAAGAAAGGTAGATTACCAGCATCTAGGTGATAGAAGAACAAATGGAATTAAAAATAAATGGATATAAAATCCAGCACATACAAAACAGTCCTTTCTCTAACTACAGTGATGGGACCTAAACTCCGTCTTACTCCTTGGGAATGAGATCCCCAGGTCAGAATAGACTGTGCTATAACACCGACTCAGTGCTCAGAAATGCAAATGTTCAGACACCAAGCTGAATGATAGCAAAAGAACAGAGAGCAAGGCAGACACATCATGCTGGCAATGTCTAAATGCACCCCATCACAAAAAGAACATAGTAGACAGAAAAATATAGAGAGAAGGGCAGAAAGGACAGATAAAGGGAATAAAAAACAGCTTCCATAGAGGAACAAGTGAAATAGACTAAGATTTTTTCAGGCCAGAAAAGGAAAATTTGAGGGAGAAATATGAAAAGAGATCAACAAATCTTCAAATGCAAGAGTTGGACAACAATCATGTCAAATGTGCACATGGCAAGGTAAAAACAGACAAGGAGGTTCTGACGTGAGAAACCACTACAGAGCTATTTTTAACAGGATATCATTCATGCTGTAAGTTTAAATATATTCAGAAAGCAACTAGATAAATTAATTGAAGTTGTGCCAGGGGAAGTTTAGGTTAGGTATTAGAAAAGGGTTCGTCCCCCAGAGGGTGGTTGGGCACTGGAACAGGCTCCCCAGGGAAGTGGTCACAGCACCAAGCCTCACGGAGTTCAAGAAGTGTTTGGATGATACTCGGGCACCTGGTGTGACTCTTGGAGATGGTCCTGTGCAGGGCCAGGAGCTGGACTTGATGATCCTTGTGGGTCCCTTCCAACTCGGCATATTCTATCATTCTGTGAGTGCAAATGCTCCATTTATTGGTGCTTAGCCGAAGATGGCTAGAGGCTGGAAGAGCATCATGGGGAAGGCTAATGTTTGTTTATCTGGTTATTATGCTGTCATAATAATCACCATTAAGAGTGACCACATACAGAATCAGACAAACTTTTGGTCTCAGACAGTCCAGATTTTATATCTGTGCTTGCTCTGAGATTTAAATCACAACATTTCTAATTGTGTATGAAATTAAATGAAAAATTGCTTTTTTCTGCTCGCTCTGTTCATCTTGAAGTGCTCTGGGTTCTGGGGTGAGCATATAGGAAATACATTGGGAAGAAATACAAGGAATTTTTTAAGGTATCATGTCTTCTGCTCTGCGAATGTAATTTATTATATTTATGTTCATATAACAGTCATGAAAATGGAGCTTTCATGTGGTAGAGATCATTGTCTGCTGGTGTAATAAAACAAAACACTAATGAATGCTAATGATGGGATTTGTTTCTGTACACACGGGTATTTCTGTCCTATACTGTTTAAAATGAAGCTTCCAAACTCCTCTATCATCACTAAGTCCAAATTCATCCACAAAACACTGAAACAAACCACTAGAAAATGTAAGCATTGATCTGTCAGAAGCATCTCCCTACACAGCTCTGGTGTTACAGTCTTCACCTTCTAGAGATTAATTCAATCAAGACTTTCAGAATAAGCTGGAATGTTATTTCCCTCGAGTAAAATTCGTTGAAACTGATGAATATGTTGTTATTGGAAATCCCCATGGGGCTGAGACTTTACTTCCAGTGCTAAAGACTTGAGAACACCAAATGATTTAGTTGTAGTTGTGTATTCCTGAACTGGAGGCAGAGAATGAATAATCTGAGAACAGGTTTGTCATCTCCAGCCACTAAATACTGACATGGAAAATGTTCTGTACTAAAAATGAGCAGGTAGATTGACATGGAGGGGGACAGGTTGTCCAGACTTACCCAGTCCTTGATCTCTCCGCTTGACTCATGTTTTCATCATTTTCTCTCCTGTTTCTCCTGATAAAGCTAACAATGTCTCTCTCAGTTGTTTTGCTCCCTGCCACTGCTGAGGGCTCTATTTTTAATCACAATTAATATGGAAGCCAAAACAAAGCAAAACTTATCTCTCACTCCCATTGTTTGTAAAGGGGATGTTTAGTCTGAGGTCATGGGGCATGCCTTTGGCCAGGCATGCCCCAAAGTCAAGCCATGCTCAGGGCCTGCATGACTCCTGCCAATCAAAACTGCCCTGCAGATTTGCTTTACACACTATGGTTTTTTTATCATTTGAGGTCTTCTAAATATCCCCTGCAGCTCTCTGTGTAGGTGTGTGGCGTGGCATGGCATGGAGAGATGCTGGGGAGATAGCACTGTATCTTGGACTGTCTGTCAGTGCCATGACCATCCCTGGCCTTTTGGGCAAGAGTACATTTTTAAGTAAAGACACCTTACATAGACATCAGCAGCTCCTCTCCTGACTGTGGGTTATTTTGGCAGGAATGAGGCCACCTTGATCACCATGGACTTAATGGACCTGACCAAGAGGGATGCAGACAGGTTAGCTAAAGCAACAACTAACTCATGATGGTGCCTCAAAACAAGAGCTGATGCTCCTGAGAGCCCATTTCCTTGGGTACCAAAGCCTTATAAATATGATCCCAAGAATCCTAGTGTATACACAGAAGCAGAGACCTCAGCATTGTTATAGTTTCAGAGGGACTTTAATTTTCTGTAATTCACTACAGAGCTCCTTTCAGTTCACATGTTCCAGCCTTCCTCATCTACCTGAGCAGTCATGAATACAAGACATGGTTTACGTATGGCAAGCAGCCTTTATAGTCCTTCAGAGTTCACCATGCAGGCAGGCAGCTTTGGTACTGCACCACGTGAGTGGGCAGCTGCTGGATGTCCTAGAGGGACCTCAGAAGAATTATATTATTTTCTTTCAATCTTTTTTTTTAGAGTTAATTCCTAAACTGCTTGTTTATCTAATTTACAGGAACAGGTTACATTCCAATTTTGAACACAAAGAAATAATAAAACCATCTTAATTTCAAAAGACCTTGCTTATCAAATGCATTTTTCATAGAAAAGATATTTGTTGAGCATTAGTGTATCAAGGCAGTTTTCTGTGCCTGTGCCAACAGCCACTTTTCCCTGAAGAACTGAATGTGTTTGAAATATTTTGAACCTCCACTTTCTGCTTCACTTGCTAAATAATTTCATATTTCTTCCAAAAGCTGATCTTCTTTCATCAGATAGCAATCCATATTATCGCAACTTCCTGGAACAGAGGAATGCTACTGACAGAATGAATATTTAGGTACAGAAGTAATTTTATTTTTGCTTATTTAACATGGGAAAATGCTAAATTTGCACATTTCTAACTAGCATATGTGTAGATGCACTTCTTGCTTAAGCTGTCCAAACCAGGTTATGTTCTATAAGCAGGCTTAACTAGTCCTCAGGGTTATTTTTTCCTACTTGCTTTTAGCATACCAACAGACAAAAATACAACTGAAGGTCAGCTTTAGCAAATTCAATGCATTTGACTTTACATGCATTCAGGCAACCTTATGTCCATCACTAACAGATTTGAAAGGCATGCAAACATGCACAAGGGAAATTTTATTAAAGGATGCCTATACTATTAACTGCTTGCAGCTGCCCTATTAAGAAATAACATTATCGGCCTCAAAAATCCTGAAGCTGGTTACTGAAATGGTTACGGACTAAGCTGTCTATTTAGTTTGAGTATATATTTTATTTGAGCAAATGAAGTGAATAAGCATGTGTGCAAATGATCAGACATGCTGATTTGTGTGTGATTACTCAAGTCAAATGTTTAATTTGCATAACTGAATGCAAATTAGGTACAGAACTGCAGGCTAATGTGAAGCATGCCATTTGGCGCCTGACAGTTTAAAAAATCAGACTCAAAACCTCCATGCTTAGTGTAGCTACATCAGAACAGTGGAATTCAGCACAGCAGATATCTATCATTTGATTCTGCTTATAATTATTTACCAATAAAGGAGGATGACAAGTAAACAAGTAGTAGAACCACAAGCAGAACTTTATCTCTCCAAAAGAAACCACTATTCTGAGCTTCTAGCATATTCTTTCTGGTCTTATTTCTTAAATAAAAATCTCTGACAAAGAAAAACCTACAACTGTCCAAAGACATGCAAGGGCTCCCCTCTTAGAGTAGATGTTTGGTGGTTTTTTTTGGAAGTGGAAGGTTTCCATTGTACATGGTCCTCAAATTATTTTTAGCTTTGCTTGTTTACAGTCTGGAATGACATATTCACTGTGATTTGATGTTTCCTAGTATTCTTGATCCACTCTTTTCCAAGGGAAGTAGTGGAAAGTCTAAGATGTAGTAAAGTGAATGCAATACCTCGTATGAGGAAAATATTTATAGAGAACAATCTGACAGGGATTGGGAGCTGACCTGGATGATTTAATGGGCATTACATTCCTGGAGTCTAATGATTCATAGTTGCAAAATGGTAAAACAGCAATTCTAATGCTATTTAAGAGCACAGTGAGTAGGGTTTTCTTGTGTATTTGAAATTCTGGCTTACTATAATATACAAGAGACCCCATTGACTCTTTGGGATGTCTTTCTATAATGTCTATAGCTTGGTTATAAACCCAAACACATCAAAAGCCATGCTTGGGAGCTGAAATATAGTCAGGAGATCAAACAGTGGCTGGGGAAATCCCATACTCCAGCCTATGTATATATCTCGATTTGTTGCCCTACATTTGAAGATGCAGCCCAGCTGAGACTGCTGCTGAACACGGAACTGTTGCCTGTTTAAACTAGGAACTACAAAAGAAGGTTTGAAAGAAAGGCACCCAAAGCTCCTGCAACCTAGGAGGCAAAAGACACAGAGTTAAAAAACAAAACAGCCCTAAAACAGCCCCAGGTGACATGATTTTGCATGCCCAATTAACAATTTATGAGTGACGGAGGCTGGCAACACTGAGGAACTGACTCATGAATACTCTGCTTTCTCCATCAAAGGAAAAAAAAGCAGAGGGAAATGTCAGAGTTGCCCTTTGGCTGTCTTCCCCACGATGGGCAGAGCTCCCTGCAGCCCCACTGTGTGGTGCGTAGGGACCAGGAGCGGAGCAGCCTCATGGAGGGCACTGGTGCCGCAGCACACACTTGGCCTTAAAGAACTGACAGTTCATCATCTGCGTGGAAACTGAAGGTCTGCACATGTGCCTTGTCCACCACGACATCTCTGGCTGTGCAACCACTGGAGGAGCAAACATGAAGGAACTCCAGACAAGGGAATTCTCACTTATCTGCTGGACAGTCTCAAGTGTTTTCTACAAACCTTCTGAGACAAAATCCAAACCCTGAAGACAGAAATAAGCTCTATTTATTCAAACATACTAAAAATGTCTTTTGCTATGCCTCTCCATAATGTAAAAACCTAGAAGAGAGGTAAGTATTGATCATGTGTGATGCCCTGGTAGAAGTTATTTCAGTGAGCTGTGTGAACCTTGAACACCTATATTCACTGTGTGTATGCATTTCTGGGAACACACTGTATATTAGCCTGCAAATCCTACTGCTTCACTATAGGTGAGACGGAGCTAACATCAGGGATGAGTGTTGTTTTTCAAAGGCAGTGGAGTAAGCAAGTCTGCTCCTGAAGGCCCAAGATGCTAAATCTATGAGACAGATACGGCAGGGAGCAGCTGAAATTAATGGAATTGCACTTCATTATAATTCAACTGAGAATCTGATCCTCTATCAATACAAGTGCACTGGTAGATTCCTAAAGTCCAATATATATGTACATATACATCACATTCAACCCAGAGACTGATTTGTCTCAATACAGCTTTCAGCTATTAAAGACCATTCTAATTCTGTCTGTGTGGCTGCAGGGTTTTCTACTCATCTATGGTACCTCATGCAGCAACACACAAGACTAATGAAGTCAGCCCTCACCCTTCTGTTTCATTAAAAAAAAAAAACAGAATGAGAAACCAAAATTCAATTCAGGAGCAGTTACTTCAATTTCATTAAACCCAGTATGGATATGCTGGTTCTTCTCCAGTAGAATTCATCCATGTGAGTTCAGACTTATAACTGAGTCCTGCAGCACGACACGTTGGCATGTGTCAGCTCAGTCACGGCAACTCCACACTTGTGTGTTCATAGCCCCTAGCAAATGGGATATAATTCAAGTAATCATGAAGTAAGTTGCACTTCAATGACAGCAGGTTATGCTAAGTCACATTTCCATGTATCTGTCAGGAACTGGAAGTGTGCACATGGACTGTTACCATTGGTAATCAGAAGAGCACAGTTACTGAAGTTGTGCTAACCTACCCGAGAGTCTGAACTCTCTGTACGCACAGACCATGAAAGAGGTGTTTGACGATATAGGTCAGATTTCCCTGTCTTGAGGACTATTTTATTCCTTTTTCAGTGATACTACACAGGACTTCAGCAGTTGCCAAATTTCAAGCACTGATTGTAACCTCACTTAACAGAAAAAAAACAAAAATTCTTTTGGCCAGGAACTGCTGACTGAAATAGCTTGATGATTTCAGTGTACTTCATTAGGATTTATAATCTCCAGGGTAAAACACAATCAGCATTTGCAACACAATGTAAATATACAAAAAAGCAAGTAGAATTAGGAATATTCCCCCAGCCAAGAATTCTTATAGGCTGGATCTGCTGATGTGCTGGCGCCTGCAGAGGCTTTCAGGCGAGGGGCTTGCAGAAGAGCTTGTAGGATGTCTGAGCTGTGGGAACTGACAGTCTTGGAAGCTTGGTAGAGGCAGGGTACCCATCCTGGCATTTTCAAGTCTAAGGTTGTGGCTCTGTAGGGAAACTATTTTGATTTAGACAATAGCCACCACTGAAAATGGTCCTGCTTCTCTCCTCCCACTCTTCCTTGTGCACTGGCATTTTTTTGGCCTCAGACAAGCTGGGTTGGAGACCTGAGCCAGCTGCCGGCTCTCTGCTCGTTTCTGTAAGGCTAATTTTCTGCTGATTTAGCTTTCTGAACACGTTTTCTCGTGGGGGCAGAAAACTGTCAGTGCCAGCAGAACGGGAGTGGTAGGGGGACAGCAAGGGGAAGGGAAGGAAGCAGAGCCCTACTTGGCTGCAGCAGCTGAGCGTTAAGTCCATTTAGTGGCATCAAAGTATGACACCATTAGTATTCCTGTCCCATAAAGGAAGAACAGTAAATTCAACTTCAATTTTTAGGGTTTCAAATCTAATTTCTCAAGCAAATGGTTTGCTTGATGATAAGCTGCTTCCCATTGCTTACTGCAAGTAGTGCTAGCAGATGATGCTGCAGCTAGACAGCATTTTGAACCTTTCTTTCTCCCTGATCCTCCTAAATGCAGACTGTCTCTGGTCACATTTGTGTAAGCTCTGTGGGAACAGTACCAGCAGCCAGTACCACATATGGATGCATTTGGATGTCTTTGTCCCGGGTAGGTGGGCGCAGGGCTTTGTTGTACCTCTGAGACGGTCTGAGCACAGCCCAAACCACCACAGACGAGGACAGGGAGGGGAAGGAGGATACAGGGAAGGGGAGGGCTGAGGTCACAGGACTGTGATGGGAACTCAGGCATCCTGACTGCTAGCAAAGCAGTCTGGCCAAGATGTCCAATGGCTTCAGTGCAGACTGTGCGTTCAAGTGCAAACGAGTCGTGCTGTTGACCCGTCATCTCATGGCAACAATGACCCCAGAAAGCTGTTTGTAAGGAGTCTGGCCCCCTCCAAACACTGCTTTACACAGGTCCAAACGGCACGGAAAGTGGGCTAAAACTAACCAAACCATCAACCATGGAATTAACCACCATTCATGCCTTCCTCAGGCTAACCCAGTGGAAAGGTTTCCTAATTGAATTTACACGTCTAATACAAAAATAAATACAAAAAATCCAGCTTCAGAAACATAAAGGCTGTAAGTGACACAAGCCACGTGGAGCTCAGGTTTAATGCTGCTCTCTTCTCCATACTGCCATGCTGTCCTGATCTCACCCCAACATGCACACGGTCACTTTGGGGGTGCCAAGACTAATCCATTAGTGCTGCATGGTGCAGTGGTTTCAACAGGGTGAACTAAGAGAACATAAATCATCACAGAAGCTAATTATGCCAGGGAGAACCAAATAACCTCAGTGACAAACCACATGAACAACTTTGTCTTATTTTGACACTCCAGGCTTGTGAAGTCTCCTCAGCTTCTGTTGAGCCTTCTTAGCTCAACAGACTTTACATGGAGCAAATGGCCCACCAGCATCTGCATATCCAACAAATATAAAAACAGAGAATTAAAAGCTCCCAAATCTCCAGTTTGCACCTTTATTCTCCCTCTCTCAGACTTTAATACTATTTTTTGTTATCATCTGGTAATTTGCTGACCTCTCAATTCTTCACAACAGCTGCAGCTGACAGATTTTTTCTAACGTTATTCCAATGAAAGTTTAATGAGAACTTTGCTTTAAATAACCTAATGAAATAAGGGTACCAATTAATCCCTTTGGGCCAAAGTCAGCTCCTCTTTATTTTTGTTCTCTAAAAGAGGCTGTAAAAGTCCCTCCTGCAGACAGTGGTCCCATGGAACTTCATGGAGATTAACCCATGAGTTTCAGCTGCAACTGTGTGCTGGGGAATTGGAAATTTTTCAGTCAGGAAGGATTTTCCATTGCAGAAATGGTGATTTGTCAAAAGCAATATATTTTGTGGAAAGTATTTCCAAAGAAAAAAGCATTACAGAATTTCAGCGCTACAAGAAACCAAAAAAGTTTTCAAAAGTAAAACAAAGCCAAACATTAAAATATCAAAATTCACCATGACATGGAAATTTTGAGTTTCAGCTGGTTTAGCAGAAAGTTTCAAATATGCAAATAGCTTGATGTCCCCCAATATTTCTAGGTAGGTTCTCAACAGCATCCACTTTACACAGCCATGCAGAACTCCTAAGACCAGAAAGGGACCTAACATAAAGTCCGTCTACATCTTACGTGCAAAGCGAGACACAGCATGCCACTCATTAATTTCAACATTCTTTGATGAGATGTTGCAATGTGAGCTACATTTGCTCTTGAAAAGACCAGGGTGGATGGGACTTTGAGCAACCTGGTCTAGTGGCTGGGCTGCAGTAGCATAGACCTGTGGGCAAGCTCTTTTATTCTGCTGAGCGATATCAATCTGGGATCTCAATGCTGCCGCTGTTGGATGGCTTTTGCTCTCTGAATTAGCTCATTTTATGTTCATGCATCTCAACACTGCGCTGTAATCTGCAGTGTAGACAGAGCATTATTTCTCATCTAAATTTATCCAGCTACAGTTTTCAGCCACTGGATCCTGTTATGTCTCTGTCTATCCATTCTAAAATCTTTCTATTATTCGAAATATGCTACAGAGTTGAACAGATCACATCCATCATCGTTTTATGATCCTCCCACTGTTTTCCTCACTTTTAAACCACCATCTCCTGTCTCTGCATACGGGTCTCCTTTTCTCAGTCTCTGCTTTACAGTGGGGAAGCAAGTGCAAGGCTGAGAGTGTGGTGCTGGCTGGGGATGCAGCTCTCAGAGGGCAGAGAGTACTGGTAAGCGCATCTGCTGTGTTACTGGGTCCAGCATCACTGCAGGCACACTCGCATTACGCCAGTGTTTCACATGGTTGGGGGTGCCTGAAAGATTGTTCTGGCTTTGGCTTGATCTCTCACCTGATAGGTATTTAGCTTTTGTCATGCCCTGCTTTGTTCTCAGAGTTATACGCCAATAAAATTACCTTCTCTTCTCCCCCAAACTGTCTTACAAACCTTTCAGTAAAGCACACTACATAAAACAGGCCCGTTCCCCAGGCTGTCAAATCACAACGGTTTTTGGAGAGAGCTCGGATACGGATCTCACCGTGCGAGATCAGGTTCACCCACAGATATGAGGAGAATCCTTTGTCTGCAAAAAGCAGTTTGCAAAGTTCAGTGCAAGTTCCCTGCTTAGTCCTGATGTTTGTGCGCTGCCCACACAACCGAACTGAACAATGAACTGTGGGAAACATTCCTCTGCCGCTCTCACCAAGCTGCCAGAGCAGGATGCAGAGCTAGGATTTATAGAGTTAAGAATTACACAAGGTTATATGGCTATATAAAATGCAATTAAGATGCAAAGAATATTTTATAGCCTGACTGCATCACTGTCATAGAATTTCATAGCTGACTGTGTGTTTTTCCATTTCCTAGAGCACTCTTTAAAAGCTGAAGGAAATGCATTCAAAGCCAACAAGATTAAATTATACATAGTTCCTATTACTTTGCTCTTATAAAAGGACCTCACATGGACACCTCAGCCTAAAACACAGGAATGATGAGGTTATTTTTGCCATAAGGCAAACATATGTCCTTTAGATTATGTAAGAAATATTTGTGGTCCCTGCTGGTGTTGTCAGAATGTACATCATATATTAGATTCCTGAATACATAGAAATACCCAGCTATTAAAGCAAAACAAAAGGGATTTAACGGGTTAGACTAATGAATTTCAGGAACTGATTATCCGTGGCAGTATGATACTGCCTGACGCGTTAAAAACAGTTAAATAATGTAGGACCTTGCCTAAATAAGATTTATACACAGTGCCAGCTAGCTGGTAAAAAATAGCAATAACCTTTTAAAACATTAATTTAGGCTTTTATTAGAATACAAAGAACCTCCAGTTTTTGAAAGCAGGCATTGTCTCCCCTTTTAATTTCAACAGCACCATGGCTTGAATAC
Organism: Cephalopterus ornatus; assembly: GCA_013396775.1. Classification (NCBI taxonomy): domain Eukaryota; kingdom Metazoa; phylum Chordata; class Aves; order Passeriformes; family Cotingidae; genus Cephalopterus; species Cephalopterus ornatus. Next base: position 59,517 of record VZRE01002554.1, on the reverse strand, counting down.
AACACAGCAGGGTGTGTGTTTTCTAAAGTTGGGTTATTATCAGAGAGCTCAATGCAGTTTGCCAATAAGCCTTTATTTGGCAAAGCTTAAAACTGCTGACAAATGAGATTCTTCCTACAGCAGTAAAACAAGACATAGTTCAATATGCCTAATTACAAAAACACACCGAGAACCACTGTGAAGTATGTACATCGCTGAAAAATCAAATGATCTCTGCATCACAAGTGAGGGGCTGGCATCCCAAAGCCATCTAACCTCATGGAGTCAAAATACATAAACACAAGAGATCTAGGGACAAGATCCTGCCCGGTTTATGCCTGGTGCAATCCTGAAACACCCAACAGACCCTGTCAAGCCCTTCTTCAGACTGCAGTGACCCACTGCCACAGGACATCCTGCTCCTGCTCCTGCAGTCATGCTGGCTTTAGGAGCTATCTAACCATGGCAAGATGAGCACCCTGTAAGATCAGAAGCAAGTTTAAGTACACAGAAGGAGAAGTATGAAAACAAAAATTCTCATCTTGAACCATAAGTTCAATAAACTGATTTTTTGCCTACAAAAGTATGGCAGCGCTTTTTCTTCAGGACCTCTGAGACTTTCTCTCCAAGGGTTTGAACCAATGAGGAGTTGAGAGTGCAATTAGAACCTTGAAACTAAATGGAAAGATAAATCTATTTAAAGCGAAGTAGCTCTTTGTATCTTTCTCCAACATAAGACGAGGTAACTAAAGGACCTGTTTCTTTAATAGTGTGGGACAGTGTGAACTTTGAGTTCAGATGTGAACCTCATTCCATGACAATTATATGTAGCACTGATGAACTCTATTCTAATTCCAATGGAATTAGTAGTATTTCGTGGGAAATTAATTCGCCCACTTGGGCTAAAGGTTGTTTCTAATGTACCCTTTTGTTAATGTACCTTTCATCCATGAGCATTTGATTAGGTATTTGTGAGCAATATTCTCTGACGAGGATATAAGCAATGAAGAACCACAGTGAGCATGACTGAGAAACAGAAAATGATTAACAATTGCATTTTGATTGAGGAACAGAGTCCTTTTGGTTGACACAGGATAAAACTTTTGAGCAGAAAACTCTCTTGACATCAATTTCAGGACAATTAATAGTATTCTCAGGCAAAACTCAAGATAAACAGGAGTAAATCAGTACACCTATATGAACTATTGCTGTTTCATGTCTATGGTGCATTTTTTCATATTTTTAATATTTTAAAATATGTGCACATTTTAAATGTTTCATATTTGCAATAAATATTTATAAAAATATTAAAGCTACAAAGAGAAGTAACCCATTACAGTGAAGGTAAGTACCCAATAAAAATGCCAAATCCTCAAATAAAATGTCCCATAATATAATGGAGTGTCTTATTTGTTGCCGTGTCCCATCACTTCCTTCAGCTACACTGAGTGTCTCTGAATGAGGATTTACAGCAGCCACCACAGTGTGTCTCAGTCACTCAGTCTGTGATTGTATTTAAGCCAGAACTGAAGGGGTTTATGTTTATTCCCATTGCTTTCAGGATAAAATTGTAAATTCTGAGCATTAAACTCAGATTTTAGTTTGAAAATTAAACTTGGTCCTTTCCCAGATTTGTGCTAGCTGAGGTATGATACGTTTGTACCTAAATAACATTGTAATAAATGTCTGGAATGCTGAAGGAACCTGAAATACCCTTTTCAAAGGCATTTAAATCATAAGAGAGCACCAATTTAAAAGATAATTAATTCACTTAGGCTCCTGAGGCTCCTGAGTGCACTAAGTCACTCTTGAAAATAAGCCCCAGCCTCTGGGGTCATGTAAGCCCTTTTGAAAACTTTACACGCCAGCTCAAATTCACCTTAATTGTATTGATAATAGAGCTCAGGGTGAAACGGGATTCCTGGGAATCATGTATAACCAAAAAAAGATCATGGTTTCACTGTTTCATTGGGAGATCCCAGGTTAGGCTTCCAGAGCTGGCAGGACAAAGAGAGGAGCTTTTCGTTGATCGCATATGATCTGTAGAGAACTGAGACACAACAACAGAGCTCTGGATGCACATCTTTCTGAAAAGGATAGTTGTTAAAAGGATAAGGGGAAACATTAGGAGAACAATACTCAATGTATTAATCCGTAAATTAACAGCTGCCCTTAGTGGAATCAGTATTAGGTGTATGGAAAGTGCACTGTTTGGGTCACTCAAAGCTCTGCTCATACCTAAAACTAAACTCCTGTTTATTATGTGCTCAGAAAGGACTGTGATGTGAGCACATGGAGTAGAGTGCTGCAGTCCATAGAGCTGGAGGAGCAGGGAAAGTGCAGGGAATTCAGAAGACAGCAGCAAAAGAGTTGAGGCAGATGGAAGGACCAAGGCATAAGAAAGGATTAAGAGTTACATATAGCCTGCTTGAGCACTGAATTAAAGTGCCCAGATAATATAAATGCCTTGGGAGCAGAGTTATTATTTACTGGGGTTTTTTAATCAGAGAATCATAGGATATGCTGAGTTGGAAGGGACCCATCAGGATCATTGAGTCCAACTCCTAGCTCTGCACAGGACCATCTCCAAGAGTCATGCCAGGTGCCTGACAATATTGTCCAAACACTTCTTGAACTCTGCCAGGTTTGGTGCTGTGACCACTTCTCTGGGCAGCCTGTTACAGTGTCCAACCACCTTCTGGGTGAAAAACCTCTTCCTGATATATAACCTAAACCTTCCCTGACTCAACTTCATGTAATTTCCTCAAGTCCTATCACTGGTCACAAGAGTGAAGAGATTGGTACTTGCACCTCCACTTCCCCTCGTGAGGATGTTGAAGACTGCAATGAGGTCTCCTCTCGGTCTCCTCTTCTCCAGGCTGAACAGACCAGGTGACCCCAGCTGCTCCTCAAACGGCTTCCCCCCAAGGCCTCTCACCATCTTCGTTGCCCTCCTTTGGACACTCCCTAACGTCTTAATATTTTTCTTACATTGTAGTGCCCAAAACTGCCACAATATTCAAGGTGAGGCCACCTCAGTAAAAAGCAGAGTGGGACAATCCCCTCCCTCAACTGGCTGGTGACGCTGTGCCAGATGCCCCCCAGGACACGGTTGGCCTTCCTGGGCACTGCTGACTTATAGTCAACTTGTTGTTGACCAGGAGACCCCCAGGTCCCTTCCTATGGCACTGCTCTCCAGCTCCTCGCTCCCTAGTCGATACACATAACCAGAGTTGCCCCATACCAGGAGCAGAATCTGGCACTTGCCCTTGATAAACTTCATATGGCTGGTGATTTCCCAACCCTCTAATCTGTTGAGGTCTCCCTGCAGGGCCTCTCTGCCCTTGAAGAAGTCAGCAGCTCCTCCCAATTTAGTGTCATTGGCAAACTTCCTTAGTATTCCTTCAAGTCCTGCATCCAAGTAATTAATGAAGATGTTGAACAGAACTGAGCTGACCAGTTAAGCCAGGGAACATCAGGGATGGATTTAAAAGCTTGGACACATGTAAGACATAGATAACTTGGCAAGTTAGCGTGTGTCAGCAGAGCCATGGTAACTCTTTACCTGTGCATTTTTAGCCCAAAAGTTCACTTGTCCTAGACTGCCCTGAAATAGGTTAGAGCTAAACTGAATATTTTTGTGTGCTACAAGCAAGCTTACAGCTACCACCAGAGCTGAGCTCATCTGGGGTAACTTGTTCATGAGACAAAGTACTAAGGGAAAAAATTCTTAATTCTGAGATTTACTGGCTTTATTGTTGTGTCCCTGTGAAGAAATGGAAGGCTTATTGTTTGGGTTGTTTAAAAGTAGACTGACAAAATAAAAGACAGTGTACTGCAAGGAATAACTCTGAACCCAGCAAGGAGATGAGTGAGATGTCTCAAAGGTCTGGGCAGCTTTCTTCATTTTTTATTTCTGCAACTTTCAGATGACTTTCTGTGGAGTACAGAGCGAAGGAGTCTAAACAGAACCAAAGCCCCTCCACTTCCCTTTTGTTCCAGGACTCAGTTTACTAGACCACTTTTTTTAACCTCTCTGATGTTAAAATAAATGTTTTCCCACTTGCTATCTGAAATTGGGAGTGACAAAATACCCAGAGAAAAAACATTCCTATAGCATTTCCAGCTGGGACAAGACAGAAAGGTTGCCAAAAATCTCATGAGAAAGTTTATTATCAAGAGATTTCCAACTGCGTCTTTCAAAGTTCTGCTCAGAGCTACACTGTTGCCAAAACTGACTCTAACCTCTGCTTCTCCTGAAAGCTGTCCATCACTCACCACTGCAATTTTAGGTGTAACTACCACATCTGTAAGAGGTGAGACTGATGGGCAGCATCAGTGTGGGTACAGGATGTGGGAGCTCTTCCCTAGAAGGCAGCAGGAGTTCAGTGCAAGGGAGCAGGCAGGTCAGAAGACCCCTTAGTCCTACTCTGCCTTCCCAGCATGGAAGCCCATGGTTTAGCCCATGCAACTGCACAAGACTTCACAGAATCACAGAATGGGTAAGCTTGGAAGGGACCATAGTGGGCCATCTGGTCCAACCTCCCTGCTCAAGCAGAGTCATCCTAGAGCACATTGCACAGGATCCTGCAATTCCAAGAATTGCAAGGACTTGGTCCAAAGCAAAACATCTAACATAACACATATAGATGTAGACTGAGGGTCCTTGGCATGCACAGAGCCTTTCTGTCCCACCACATCACTTCCTAAAACCCTGATCACTTGCATTTCTACTCGTGTAGTACCTCAGTGATGCTACCCCTCTCTGTCTCACTTCATGGACTTAGTGTTTCCCCACCAGATACAGTCTTAATGACCACCTTCTGGAAAGTGCCTTTAGTTCTTCAAACAAAAGACATCCTGAAAAATATCACAAAAAGACTGCAATTAGTATTGAAGTTCTGGCTGATGGCAAGTTGAATATGAGTCAGCAGTGCCCTGGCAGCCAGGAGGGCCAACTCTGTACTGGGGTCATCAGGCAAAGCATCGCCAGCCAGTGGAGGGAGGGGATTGTCCTGCTCTGCTCTGCACTGGTGCAGCCTCAGGCACATGGTGTGATTTTTGAGGTGTCCTGTGCAGGGACAGGAGTTGGACCCTATGAACCTTGTGGGTCCCTTCCAAAGTCTGTGTGTGACTCTGTGTGAGATATATATATATACACACACACATACATATGTATATATAAAATCCAAAAGGAAACTATGATCTCCCAAATGTTCCCATGTTCAGTAGAATAACAAAGTTCTTTTTCTGTTCAACATGAAGTGGAAAGGCTTTTGGTCTTCACAGTTTTTTTCTCACTCTCCTTTCATAGAGATAATGGGGGGGGGAGAGAACAAAGAGGAAAAAAAAGAAAAAAAAAAAGGAAAAACTAGAGGATAAAGAAATTTCATTTATCAGCTTCAGATTTTTCACTTTTTATCTTTCTATCCCAATCAGAAAATGTAAGCATCAACTTTCTGATAAGATTCTTACTTCTGCAAAAGAATTTTTTTCCTAAAAAATTAGTTTATGCATTAAAAAAAATCAGGTATGAACAACATACAACCAAAGCCTTGGCCTTGGGGCTTGTACAGGTTTTAGTTTACAACCATGAGAAGTTTAAAAGAAGACTGTAAATGTTCTTTGATACAGGACTGATTGGAAAAATTCCAAAAGCCTTGAAGTAGAGAGGAAAGATGTATATTGAGGAAAACAGTAATTAAATAAAGTAAACAATGATTAAAATATTGCAGTATAAAGACTAGGATGTTGAAAAATCCCACTGACTAAAGAATATACGAAAAGAGTGCTTTTTTTTGGCTCAGACCACAATGCCCAAGATATTATTAAACTCAGAGAGAACAATGTGGAAGAAAACTGTTTTACACCCATGTTACTCTAACTTTATGACAGTGTGGTGATTTAGTTATGAGTGATTGCAGTGTAAATGTACTGGTTTAAAGCTACGGGAGTGGGAAATCAAGTTTTATTTTAGGTTTTATTTCCTGGTAAGAAAGCACCTGACTTTTACAAATGTGATGGGCCTGATCTGCTTCTTGTCTCTATGGGTTTATCCTGATGTAGACCACTTGCAAATCCTGCCCAATATATTTTGTATCACTTGAATTTAATTAAAGGCTGAAAAAAGTAATGATCCATGTGACTGTACACAAATGGAAAAGTTATCGATAGAAAAATCAGAGAAAACCCAAAACCCCAGAATCCTATTTGAACTTAGAAGTTTGACAACAAAAAATAGACACTCTCAGCTCGGGGCCATGCAGCCTTTGATTGCCAGTTCTAGGAATGCGCAGGTGTTGGATCACCCACAGCAGGGCTGCCCCACAGCCCCCCTCGAGCAAAACCCCTGCTCTTTGATCCCTCCCCTTATCTCAATGGGAGTTCCCCCCTCTCTGGGTCCAGGTGGACCACGGAAACAGGAAATGTTCTCTATGAAGATGAAATCCAGTTTGCAGATCCCATACCTCAGCCCCTCCTCTCCGCACGAGTGAACCGCAGAGCGGAGAACAAGAGTTCCACCCATTTTTCCAGAGGTGAAGCACGGCACCTGTTCAATCGCTTGGAGAATGATGTGCCATGGACAGGAAGTGGGAAGAAGATGTCTAGATTGCCTGTGTGGTACAGACAGAGACAGATGGTGACATAAATTGGCATGTTCCCACTATGGTCTTCGTTGTAGGCCAAACATACCTTTTATCACTGCTCTTTCCTGACAATACCTGCACGTCAAAGGTTTGGACATAAACTTTGGTCTCATGTATTCTCCTAATGTGTTTGTACATGTTGCCATGCTCAATGAACAGCAGCCTTTGTCAGGAAAGTATCTTGTAATGTTATATGACAACTTCACTGTAGAATTTGAAAGAGCCCAGATCCATTTCCCCAGCAGGCTTGTGCAGGTCACTAAGGAGTCACACTTTCTGCAGCACCTGTCTACACTGCACTGGCAGTCAAATTCTGACTGCCTTCACACTATATCTATTTGAAGAAATTTAGAGGAATGAGTGCATTTGCTACAGCAATAAGTTATCAGAGATGCCAGAGATGTGGACACAGCACATCCAAATGGGAGTAGGAAGGAAGGAAGGAAGGACAAGTTTCAAGGTTTTACAGAGACCAAGAAGTCAACACCACAGGCTCAGCAGGTGCCCATGGTAACGGCAAGGCCTGTCTATGCCAGATGTCGGACATGGTGTGGGACTGACCACGCCTATGGAGTGACCTCTTTGGAACAACTTTGAAGTCTTACACTTTGTTGCGTTACTCTTTCACACAATTAGGGTGAGGCATGAACTGTGAACAGGTACTTCAGAAAAACATAAAACAGCTGGTGTAACTAATGGCTCAAGGAGGAAGACAGTCACCCCTGCCATGGGCAATTGCCATTGCTTAAGGTGCTCGGAGTTCCACAAAGACAGTAGAGCATGAAAACCTGAGATGAAGAAAAGGAAACAGTAAAGGAGAGAGGTATGGAAAACCAAATCCTAGTTATTTTTACATGCTTTGGAGATTTTAATATTATGCCCGTTTTTGTTCTGATAATTTGTAGGAAAAAAAAAAAAAAAGCCAGATAAACTGTACAGCCAAAGACCCTGCAGTATTTTAGAAATGAGTTGAGAGCCTACAGGGCCAGATCCTCCTCTCTTCTTTACATTTACACAGCAAACCACATCCTGTCATTGAGAACCTGGTGAAAGTGAAAGTTCGCCCAGCAGAAGAGCCCCTGTGCAACCATTAACAGCTCTGAGCAGGGAACTGATCCAGCTCCTGCCTGAGAGGGAGGAGGGATAAATACAATCCTCTTAGGAGCATGAAACAGGTTACACGTTGCTACCTTGAGAGCAAAGCTGCCCTCCGTTAGGATAGCTTGAATGTGGGAGATGACAAGAAATGCTTTTTTGATACTTGGAACCCATCCCCAGCAGGGAGTAATGTGAAAACAGCAATGTAAACCACAGGCAAAGGAATTCATCTGCAGTGGTATAAACCCATAGGGTTGAGAGAACCCGGCTAACTGATGCTTTAGGGGTACCTAGGGCTTTTATTTCATTTTACTGAAAAATTAGTAACTAATTATCACATAGCTTAGTGAGGATATTTTTCTGCCTTCCTCTTACAGCAAATCTAACCTGAACTACATACAAAGTGTTTGTGTACACTGGAAACAAAGCTAAATTACAGATGTGAATTTCAAGTAGATTAGTTAAAGGACATTTAATACTTACATGGAAGGTTTCATTCTGAAATAAAGTAACTGTAACTTGTTTTAGGAATGAATCAAGCAAACTAAAGGCTCCTTTATGTCTAGATAAAAGCATACACTCATGGGTTTAATAACTATTACCTCAAACACTTAAAATTCACATTTTAGTTATTTCACTCTATCTTCCATGCAGATAAGCCCAAGCAATACCATTTTAACTGAGGTTTTGTCTCAGGTGCCAGTGTAACCTCTGCAGCCACTCTTAAACTGAAATATGGGTATTTGTAGAGGGCTTTGCACTAGCTTTCCTAAATTGGTTTACAGAAGAAACCTAATTCAGCTTCTGTGTAGAGATAATGCCTAAATAGTTGAAAGAATGGGATTTATAGATAAATGAGGAAGGATGCCATAAAAGCTCCATTGATTTCTGGCTGTGCTTCTGTTCAAAATCCCATTCTCTCCTAGTCTGCTGCCTCTGTTGAACACTGTTGGATCCCTCTTTTTTTTCTTTAAAACTTCAGCCGAGTTTCAACTTGCTTCATTAGACTGACAATGAAGACGTAATCCCCCTTGGAATCTGTAAGATGTAAAAGACTGTGAGTTAGCCAGGTTTGACAGGACTCTGATTGGGAAAATTGCAAGTGCTCTTTGCTGGTACAGGTTGTTCCTATTCATCAGAGCCATCCCCACCTTCAGCCATGACTCTGCAGAGCCAAGGCCACTAAAAACAGGGTGATAGTGGATGAGGCAATAAAATCCTTCCCTTTGCATAGAATCCCATCTCATTTCATCATCTGGTTAGATGAAGACTTCTATATGGCCACATTTGGCTCCATGGTTTGCACGCTCTGTGGTGTTCTGAAAAATACTTCAGCTTGACGCCACAGGCTTTTGGTTTCTTGGATGGGACTTTAAGCAACCTGTTCTAGAGGAAGGTGTCCCTGCCTATGGCATTGGAGTTGGAACTAGGTCATCTTTAAAGACCCTTCCAACCCAAATTGTTCTATGATTATGTGATAATCAGCAGAATAAAAACACAAGGAAAAACTAATCTGATCCTATCCAGACACTTCGGTCATGCTTGGTAGAGATGGATTCCTCATTGTGAATGACCCCACAGCTGTTAAAGCGTTTAGAAAAGCTAACGACTAACGACAGTGACAAACACGTTCTAGGAGGACATAATTTGCAATCTACTAAGGCAAATATTTACACATGCCATTATCACTTCCTAGTGGGATTACTGTAATCCATTATTTGCAGGTCTTCATGCTACCGTACTTCCTTTAGGGATTTGAATTTTTGCAGAACTGTGGCTCCAAAATGCTCATCCCAGCCAAGATTCATTACTCACGTTACAGGGAAAGCTCCACTGACTTCCTCTGCAGCACAGAACTGACTTTAAAGACTTTTTGCTTATACGCAGAACCAAATGGTGATTAATCCATCATGCCTATAGTGCAAAACTTGTTTGGATCTGAATTTCAGAGGTATGCCATAAATTTCTGTCATTTTGCATGGGGTTTACTCACAATCTAAACATGTTAAGGACCAAAATAAATGTTGTTAACACAAAAATTACTTCACTAGCTATGGCTGTAGAAAGTGTCCAGAGCCTTTTAAAGGGACTTGATTAACTGAGAAGTAATTACATTCTGAAAATTGGTGAGTAATTTCACATTTGTGGCACTCGGAGACCAACCTCCATTCCCTTTTGCTTTAGTGCAGATAAATGCTAACCTCTTAAGGTTCCATGGATGTCAGGCATTGCTGCTCAGCACTCTGTGATATCACACTGCTCCCTAAGGTGCAGTTGAGTGCAATTTCAGAGCCAAGAGGCTTTGAGTCACAGCCACTCAGCACACGGTAGCAGGAGTTTCAAGACATTGCCACCCGCTTTTCTTATTCCTCAACCACAAACTACTGCCTCTGCCCCAAAGCTGCAGACTGGATCACAGGAGGGTGTTCAGCCTGAAGGACAGGGCGAAGCCAGTCATATGCAGACACTGAACACTGCACTGCAGACGCTGAGCCAGAGGCTCCACAGCTGCCCCCTGCCAGTGCTGAGCTGATGCTGGTATTCCTGAGACAGGAGTCACCAGAGAGCTGCAAGTGAGAGATCCTTTAATTTTTGCAGTGAACTTCATCAGGGCTTTGTCTGTCAGCACCTTGATTTTTGCAAACCTCAGCCTACAGAAATAGCTGATGTTGGGCAAGACAGCCCTGATCTTTCATCCTCCTCTGCAGAGGCCCACCAAGCCCCACTGTACCACCTCACCACCTCCCAGAAGCAGCTTTGACAAGGCACATTACAAGCTAGCCAGGGAGGGGGTTAATTTCCAGGCAACCGCCAGAGACAAATCTGAGTCTGTCATCATCTCAGTGCTAAGCAGATGACTCTGAACACCTTAAAAAGAAGACACTATTTCTGCAATAGTAGCAGGGGGATAATAACATAAAAAGATCACCTTTAAACTGTAAAACATAGATGACAAACAACAATTTTTGGAACATCCTCACTGACATTAGCTAAAGTGGGATGAAAACAACATCACTCATTATAATAAATTTTGACTGACAGTCCCAAACCCCATCACTCCTGAAGAACACATAGTTTTGAGGCTGAGTAACCATTAGAGCTCAACAATGTGATAAACAAAGCTCTTCAGTGCAGTCGCTGCTGCCAGCTCTGCAATGCAGAGCAGTTTTACATGGAGTGTGAGTAAAACTGAGTCCTTCTGACAACTTTATTCCTCTGCAAGGTGTGGCTCTTTACACAAGCACATCTGAGCAGAAGACATCACGTACTCCAGGTCCAGTCCAAAGGGTGGTACAAACCCTCCCAAGAGTCATCAAATCTCAGAGACCTCACCACTCTCTGCTCCACAGGCACGATGCTGTTCTTCAACCTAATCTTGGAAAGATGTTAATGTATGTGTTGGCATGTTCATTTAGCAAACATTTAATTAAACTCCCTTCCAAGCTCTCAGTCACTGATAATTCTTTTCTCCTGGAAGACGTTGACAGAACAAATGGTGTGTGTCCAAGGGACAGTTCCCATTGCACAACACACTACTCAAAGGTGGTCGAAGGGACAGCAATGGGCATGCAACTGGTAAGAAATGAGCAAAGATAGACCCTAACTAATTTGCAAGCAGTAGTGATGTTCTGCAGTTTTTCAAAGTCTAGCTCAGGTCTGTGTCTTTCTTCAAAAGAAGAAAAGGGAGGCAGCCCAAAACACCCAAGGGCTAATGTTACTTAGAAAGAAAGATGGAGCTGTAATCAAGCTGACTTTAGCAGTATGGAGAGCTGCATCGCTGCTTTTGTTTTCTACATAGAAAAGGTCAGATTTCTAGCTACTAATCAGTAGCTAAAAAGCAGCCTCAGGATTTGGTCTTGGCATCATTTTTGGAAAAGGTTAAGAAGTCAAAGTTTATTATTGTGACATTCTCAAATAATTAACTTACGAATGAGACAAGATTTTTTATGAAGTGCAAACTTAAAAGGCATCTTCTTGTACACTCGGCAATCCAGAGTCATAGAAAAGTCTGGGAAATAGTTTCCACTGCTTTGGTGCATCAATCTGAGACCACAAAAAAATGAGGAAAGGGAAAGAGGCAAGATCTCTCCTGACACCTGAAGAAATAACAGAGCAGTGGAAGCTGTGAAAGATAAATCTCTTTCCAGAAGGTGGAGACAGTTTGCGTATGTCCTTCTCCTTGAAGAAGGCAATGGGACAGGCGCTGGGGAGAAATGATTCCTCTTCAAAGGCCAAACTTGCTCAATAAGTCTTGAAATCTCTCACTCCAAGGGAAGGGAAGTTTGGTTCATATTTAGATGAGCTAAGTCAGTAGCCTGAGATGGAGAAAAGACATCAGACATGGTGGCAGGTCTTAGCTCAGACAGTGGCAAAGAAACCAGTGGCTGTAAGAGGGATTTGGTATAAGAGAGACAGGCTGCATTGCTTGTATATTGTTGCTTTGAGTCCTTTCTGAAACCTTAAAAGCTCCCTCTGCATTTCTAGGAGCAATTTGGAAGTGTAACTCTGACCATACTGATATCTAGTATTTCACCAAAGCTAGGATTTCCTCTTTGATTCAATAGTATAGCTTGAGATTTAGGCTATTTTAGCAACTTCTACGTGCAGTCCTGCTGAGTACTCAGTCCTGCTGTGTACTGCACTCATCTAAGGTAGAATTCAGCTGCTCGGCTTGGGGTAAATAAGATTTGAATGTGTCTTCATAAGCCTCTTTACCCACAAGTATCTGGCACAACGATGACAAGGAGGTCCTTAATCATTACTTCTGGTTGCTGTCATTGCTGTAGTCAGTGACTCAAATTTTCTCCTAGGTGAAACCTGACAGCAAAGCAAGTTGGAGAATGATTTTTGTGTGGAAAACAGTAGGGGGGCATAGAGTAAGGTTGTGTATCACATAACATTAAATCATCTCCTGGTGGCAGACAGTGACTCTGTCTCATGTAATAACAGTCCATTTGGTCTTAAATCTCAATGAAGCAGTCAGCTGTGATGACAGAAAAAAACAAAAAACCAAGAGGGCAGGTGGGGCAAAGCAAAAGTTCCTCTGATGGCCTGAAAATTAAGCCCATGTTTCATGAAGGCAACACTAACAGTTAACGCACAAGCATCGTTTCCTTCTCCCTGTTGCTCTTGACCTGGTAGCCAAAAAACACAGCGCACATGTGGCGAATTTGATCTCTAGATAACTGCACTCAGTAGAATTGTAACAGTGCATTAGCATGAAAAATAACATACTGCACAGCTGCATGAAAGTGGATCTGGTGCTTGTCACATACATTTTAATAGAAGATGCCTAGAAGGTGATCTCAGAACAAATATGTCACAAAGCAAAAGACAGAAAGGAGAAAAAACATCCTCAAATCTCTGTATGTTCTTAAAGGGATTTTGACATACAAAGTGTAGGTTTACAAGAGTTGAAATAAAATTGTTTCAAGCTAGGAATCTCTGTAATCTTTTTTATACAGTGAACCTCAGGCACCAAGGGCTTTGGCAGATGGGTTCTGGTGAATCGTGCTGGGATGATGCAAGAGAAGCATCCTGCTGGCACCCCAACCCTTCTCTCTACCAGCTGATGGAGACATATGTGGGTCAGTGCCTTGGCCACCTACCTCACAGTCTGATATTGTGGGCTGAGCTCACCTCCGTCAGGGCACTGGGGGCAGGAGGTGGGAGAAGACTCTCCCTTTTGCAGACTTGGTTCCCAGGCAAGACAACCTCCCTAGGGCAGTGGGGTGGATGGCTGAGGCGGCAACAACTTACCATCCCAGCAAGGTTCACCAAAGACTATTAATACCCTTAGAGAAACAAACCCACTGGACTACCTTGGTTTAGACCAGATTTAGGCAGCAACCGTAAATATGCAGCATTTTCTGTGAGTCCCTAATCACAGTCAACTATGTATGAGCTTTTATTCAAAACTCTTACAGAGTGATGCCTCCCTTGTAAAAGACAGAGGGATGACAGCCACATGTAAATAATAAATATTGCTATGGCTCCTTATACTTGTAAGGTTCCAAACCTAACCTCCTCCAAGGTCTTCCCAGTGGATATTTTAGGATTGTATCTTCTCCGCAAAACCTTGCATTCCTGAACTGTTTATTGTCCATGTGCTGATAACCTTGACAGTCCATTTTTACAAGGTCTCCGTTAAAACTTTGAGGGAGGTTGGTGATCTGTGTGAGCTTTCCAAAACTGTTGTCTTCCACAGTCATCCATTTTCCAGCATAACAAATCACCAACTTTTTAAAAATCCCTTGTCATTAGCATTTTGGCATGTTTCACTTCAAGAAGAAGACAAGCCAAGAAAACTCCGTGATAATGTTATTAAGCTAGACAGGGAGCACCTGAGGATTTCAGCTCCTCTGCAGTATTAAGGGGGGTTTCTTTCATTGAATGCCATTAGTATATTAGGATGAATGCCTCTGTATCCTAGAAAGCTCCCTTATCTACCAGACTATTGGGTAAAACAAAGGCTCTGGCAACTTTAACTCAAGCCCCACTAAATATTTTTCATGGGTAGAAAACTAAGCGTAAATGACAGATTTAGCTCAGGGGAGTTATGGTCAGGCCTGAACTGCACTGACAGAGCTCTGCTGGGAAGCCTGAATGCTGCCAGAACATAGCCAATATAATCAGCCCTGTGACCTTCTCAGTTCCTAGCAATTGACAAGGGGAAGAAAGTACTGCATGAAAAGCAAATCTCTAAAAGCAAAACCCAGCACTCTTCCTCAGGTGTATGTGACCAGATACTTCTATTTGGTAGGATAACAGCCACCCCAGATGGTTTCTCTCAGAGACATGCACTCAGACACTAGGGTGATGGGTGATCTCTTTAAAAAGGAAAAAAAAAAAGAGCAATAGCCCCAAGACCGAGATCATTTAGCCCACTTTAGGGCTGCCTGAAAGACCCTGATTATATCCCCTTGCTCAGGGAGATGGAGGGGAAAGGAACTTCTCCCAAGAGTCAAGGCTCCCTTGCAGAGGACAGGAGGGGCACATGCAACTGCCATTACTCTCATGAGAAGAGCAAAAGGACCTCTGGAGCAGTGTTTGCAAGGGTGGCTGAGGAAACAGCAAGAGAAGATGTGGGGGAAGGAAGGAGGCAGCATCCCCTGACTGTACCCACAGCTTTCCCCCTCTGAGGAGGTCTAGTCCCCCGTCAGACTGTCAACATGATTAGGGCTGTTGTGATGGCTGCGTGAGAGCCGGGGGCACTAAGCAGTGTGTGAGTCCTGCCAAACCTTTGCCCCTTCAGGGCACAAAGCCCAGCCTCTGAAAGCTGGGCTGAGCCCACACATCACAGTGGCAAGGCGCCACCCTGCGTAGTGTGGAGAGGAACTGGGCAGCCTTGGGGAGGATTTCACTCTTTGGATTTTCATAAGGGATTTAGACTGAAAGCCTACGCTTTTCAAAACGCTCCAGGAGCTGAAGATGGGCTGTGGGGCTGGCTGGCATTCATGGCCTCGGATAGCCTGGGCTAGGAGAGCTGGTTCTGCCAGTGCTGCTGGTGAAGTGGGAGAATGAAAGGTGAGAAGGCAGTGGGTCCCTCACATTCCAGCAGAACCATGTCAAAATCAAAGCTTCTCTGCAAGGCTGCTCAGGTTCGCTGAGTCAGCAAATTCCAACAGAAAAGCACCACTTCCTGTGTTTTCTTCTGACCCAGCCAGTGCTGAGCTCCCTCACCCAAGATGAAAGTCCTACATGGACATTGGAATCAGGAATATAGCGCAGAAAAGGCAACTAGTGGGCAGTGTGGGAAGAAGAGGACATATGCAAAGAGCTGTCAAAGAGAACAGACGAGTGGTACTGCTGGAAAATCAGAATAGTGCAAGCCTTGCTCCTGGTTCACATGCTCATCCCTTCCTTACATGTGGTACGCAGCTGATGCCAGCAACCACCCAAAAGTTGCCCAAGTGAGCAAAATTCATGATTAAATGAACAGCAAACTTTTATTCCACGCACGGCCATAACTGTGGCTGTGCAGGGAGACCCTGCACTATGCTGAACAAGCGAAGCATGGGAGCCTCTCTGAGAGCAGGAGGACCAATTCCCCTTGCACCTGAGGAAACTCACAGCTATACAACACCAGAGCACAAATCTATGGGGCAGATCGCCCAGCAACTAGGACTCTTACTGCAATCATAAACAAGATCTTTTAGCCTCCAGAAATTAGAGTTCATTAGAAATGAACCTCAGCTACTTCAAAGCACGAGTTATCTTATAAGCTAAAGCCTTTGTATCATTGCCTTGTCCCCCTTTCATTTATATGTATTTGTTTTCAGAAGGCAGCAGGGAATCCTCGCTAGATGAGTGTGTGATAGTCAGCATGCTGGGACTGAGCTCATTTAGAAGTCAGGGGTGATTTCAAAATCAGGCTTCACAATAAGCAATTGCATTGATGAAGGACAAGGTGTGTGAGAAGGGGACGGATCCATGTTTGCTGAGCACGCCCAGCAAGAGCAGGTCTAGCTTTCTGCACGAAGTGGGACAAGTCCCTGTGTTGAACATGCACGTATGGGAATGTGCCATCCCATCAAACACACACCTGAAGCCCAGCTTCTGCAGACCTTACTCAGGCATGGAACTCCTCACAGCTCAGCATCATGCAGACTCATGGGCAAAGTATTGCAGAAGCAGCTCATGCAGTATTAAGTGGCATCTACAATCATGCGGCTATCATGTAGCTGAGTAACAAATTGTTTAATTCCAAAATGGATGCAGAAACTATTTGCTTCTGGAAAACCCAGACCCATATCCAGGTGTGGGACATCAAATCGACTTCAAGAGAAGGATCATGCCCTTCTGACCATTTATCCCCATCACAAACTGTATGAGCAGGCAGGCCCAGCCCCAAGGAGATGCTGTGTTTTGCAGTTCTTCCTTCCATCAGTGACCATAGCCCCATCTCTACATGCAGGGGCCACCCGTCCAGCTGCAGGCAGCACAGACAGCATCAGCCTTTGCTGCAGTGGGCTAAGTGTTACTGCATCCAATGCAGAGCTCACCGAAGTCATTTCACAAAATCTCATTAAGCTCAGCTCAGTTTATTTTACAAATGAGGAACTGACTGCGGAGACCTTCATATCCCTCAGATAGCATAGCCCCGGACTCAAACAAGCTGGAGGTCTGGCTCCCAGATTTTTATGAGGTTAAATACAAAAGGCAGTGGAGCCAGAGGAGGTGTTGGGTGAAGGATACCCTGGTACCATTGCCATGCAAAAGCTGAGACTGGCAAGCTGCTGCTGACTACCAGGCTGCTCACCAGTATGACCATGCAGATTGACACATCTGCTGGGACCAACACCAGGTTTGCTGAGTCCAAGGAATTGACATGGACATTGATCTTCAGTGGCCTGACCACCCCACAGGTTTCAGACAGCTCCCCCAGCCCCCAGCATGGTCCCCACTTGTGTGGTGCTCAGATAACACTTTCCTATCACAGCCAGAAATAGTTTCATTTAAATTAAATGTAATTGCAAAAATTTGTATGACAAAATAGACAATAAGTGCAAGACAACACCCAACTCCACAGTTAATTGTCACTCCAGCTGTTTTTCACTCATGGTAGTTTAAATTGGGGCTGCATTTTAAAGCTATTCTGTAATTAGTTATAAATTTGACAGTGACCCAGAAAAATGGAGAAGTTAATCTCTTCTCTTAGAATGTGGGAGGGGGGTATCAAGTTCTGGGATTTTCACATTTTTTTTTTTGTTCTTGTCACCTTAATTAATTCAAAAGTGATAGCTTTAAAACACAGTGATGAAAAAGTTACGCTGTTCTGGTGTCTTCTAAAATAAACTTAACATGAAATACAGTATGTGTTAAAGGCATTTGGATTCCCAGGGAATGTGGGTATATATTTCACTTGTCCTGTTACAACTTCCTATGAATTTATTCAGCTGGCTTCAATAAAAAAAAA
>VZRE01002554.1:0-41826 GCA_013396775.1 Cephalopterus ornatus | reverse complement strand
AAAAAAAAAAAAAAAAAAAAGGAAAAATCTGTGGGAATCTTTCTGTGTGTACATTACGAAGCTACTAGGCCTTTACACTGATAATTTAAAACCAGCTAAGCACATGTGCACAAATTGGAAAATATGAGTAATTTGGTTTCATGCGCTTTCCAGCTTCTTGCTGTATAGATGTACGCTGAGCCCTGAATGCTAAACTCCTGAGTACCTCTGCAGGACTGACAGACCTTTCCAGGGACTTAGCATGGCTCTTGCAGAAGATAAAGCCAAGCTATGGGACACTTTTATGGCAGGACCTTTCTAGGCAAGGAACCCCTAGGTTGAAAGCAGCTGCTGATGTGTATTCCCTTGAAAGGGTCCAGCCAAATGCCTGGTGGAGGCACATAACTGAGTGATTTCCCTGGCAGTGCCTGCCAGCAGCGTTTTGCTCTTGCTTTCGGATGAGTTTTCCAGTGAGGGAGCTGTTGGTGCTTACTGTGACAGGAGCATCCCTGCTCGCTGTGCTCCAGGAGGAAGTCAGTCTGTGTGCAAGGGGAGCAA
Organism: Cephalopterus ornatus; assembly: GCA_013396775.1. Lineage (NCBI taxonomy): Eukaryota > Metazoa > Chordata > Aves > Passeriformes > Cotingidae > Cephalopterus > Cephalopterus ornatus. The sequence continues at coordinate 41,289 of VZRE01002554.1, read as the reverse complement.
GGCCCCTTTTGTGAGACCTAGCCAAGCAGCCTGATTTTAACATTACAAAAGCCACAGAGTGCTGTAGGAGCTGAGGTCCCATTTGCAAAAGGGGCTTTCAGCTTTGACTCATAAACTCTGATAATTCATGCAGGGGTATTTTAGCACAGCCAGCTGTCTGCACAGCCCCTGAGTAAACGGCCGTGGCTCTGGAGCAGCACTGGTGTGCCTGCCATACAACCAGCCCCTGCTCCCTGCTCAGTGCAGGGTGTTCAGCTACCCTGGACTTCACTTAACACTAATAGATGGACAGGAAGCTGGTGGTGCTGGTGCACTCTAGGTTGGGTTTAACCTGTACAGCTGAGGGGGGGATACTGCCCATCTTTGCTATTTAGTACTGTTCTCCAACCATTTCTGTTAAGTCAGACAGGTGTCATGAATTATATCCCTCAGGCACATAGGGTCAGGCTTCAAAAAGATGTGGGAATCTGCAATGTAAATAGGCGACTGCACACTAAGAGTTGTTTTACTCTTCTAGCGTGGTGTGCATTGGTTTCAACAGACTTAGTCTTTACAAAAGCTCTGTGCCAGCTGGCAACTAGAACCCCTTGGCATCAACAGGATTTGACTAAAGACCTCTTAATCCTAGTAGCTCTCTACACCTTTAGGAAATTAAACCTCATTGCAGATCTAGACCGGAGGAGGTTAAACCTCATGGAAGGGGAGTCCAATTGCCTGTGGAGCCAACGTGGCTAGGACACACCGAATTCTCTGGCTGGTGGCAGGCGGGATGCTGCAGTTAGCATCACGTTGACTGGCAGCTGGCTCTTCGCTCCTAATAAGGAGGTGCAGCTGGGTTAATTGGAGGCAGCTTTCAGCACCAAACAATGCTTGAACGTGCTCCATGGTAGCTGCCGCGAGACAGCACAACTGCTCTGTCCCACACCATACTCTGTGGGGGGGAGAGGGACATTAACATTCGGAAACCTGGTCAGCCTATTACACGACTGGGTGACAGGCGTTTCTGTGGCAGCTGCCACCTCGCCAGCACACTGAGGACCACAGAGCTTCAGAGACGAACCTGGGAGGTAGTTATGCTGCAAGCCAACAGACCGAGTGTCTTCTTGTGTTGGCAGCAGCCTTGCATGGAAACCTACAACACACAGCATCTTGGCAGCACGCTGACAACATTCTTCAATGACCTCTGGTAATGTGTTTGAAAAGGGTGAAAGTACATCTGTAAAATGTACTGCCTCTGGTTCTGTGCTGTGGTCCAAAACAAGCTATTCAGCAGCTGAAGCTCTTGAAGGATCACATAACAAGGTACTAAGCTCTCCTTTAATAATTCTTCAGGCCTTCAAAAGCTATTTATAGATCTCCCATTTACCAAATGTATGATTTCACTACATAGTGTGGCTTCCATTTGGTTGCATTACCATTCTCAGCCAGACATCTACAGATGTTTTACAGTTCTAAACCCTCTTGGAGAAACTAGGCTAAGCTTGATGAGCTTGGAGAAGGTCATTCCACTTCCTCTGATATTGTTGCAACATTCATGAATTCTCTATTCTTTGTGGCACTTGCCCTCCATTTTGGGAGTGTAGGAACCTGAGATCCTCTAAGATGTGCTTTTGGACACAGCACCGTTCCTTCTTGAAAAACTAAAAATAAGCTTGTGAGCCTCAATTATGTATTTCTACCAACTCAGTGAATTATTTGCAAGGCTTATGCTGGCTTTTTAAATTAAGTAACATGTACATTAGGAAGAAGACCTCATATACCACTGAACAAATGACTTCAAAATTTTTAAATCTACTCATTTCTACAAGGAAATGTCTTGTCTCTTTTTAAACATGGAACTACTCAACAGAATAGCAATAGTCTTTTTCCCCAAAAAATAATATAAAGAAATTACAAAGAATATTTAATGTCTATAAAGCACCTTTCTGGGAAAAAAAAAGAAAATATACATTTTTCAGCCCTGTTTAACATCTTACACAAATAATAGGAATTGGTCTTTAATTCGTCTCTGTCTTTTTGACGTCCTTACAGTATTTTAGCTGTTATTTGCTGAATTGAAAACATAGGCTTTGACCAGAGGCTGGGTGGTGTCACTTGTCTGGCTGCAGATGTCACAGCAAGGGCCAGATTTTCACTACACTACCACAAGACACTTCAAACTGCATTTAATTAGTGGGTACCAAATACTGCTGCCTGCCTTCTCTTAAAAGCCCAGGACATAGCCACTGGTAAACATTTCACCAAACAGCACATGATGAATTTGAGTTTCCATCAGCTACCTCAGTGGGTCCCTCTCAGCCTCCTGCACCAACAGCTGCACCAGCTGCACACCCCTCCTTGGTGCTGGGGTAAGAGCTGTGATGGCCAGGCTGAGCATACCAGGTCACTCAACAATTTTGTCTTTCCTAGCTCTGAGAGGCAGCTCTTCCTCCCCCATTGTGTCATACGATGAAGTTATGGTGACAATCTCCATGTGTTTCATGTTTCTTTCTTTCCACAGACACCATGTGCTGCCTTGCAACCTCTACATATCTCCAGCCTCTCATGGGAACCTATTCATATTAAATTGGGAGTACTCCTGTGGCCTGCAAAATGGCTGCAATAATTATGGTAACCTGAAGTTTGGCAAACACATGTTCGCTGCTAAGTGCTAAGTGCTAAGTGCTTATGCTGCCCATGTTAATAAGTTAAGTCCCTCCCTCGAGTGCAAGGAGTGGTTCTGTGTGAAACCCCCAGCTGAGCAGCCAACACAGGGTCATGGATGACTTTTGAAAGGTGACATCTCCCTAATCTGTGAAGCCATCCCCTCACCTCAAACATGGGGGAAACACAGAGAGGACAAGTGATATGCAGATATACAGAAAGGGCAATGAAGTGGATGAAAACATAGAAAGGAAGGAAACTGGTGTTCTGCAGCTCAGGAAAAGAGGACTGGGGGATATATATGCGAACATCAGCAAATGTAGTGGGGGAAGGCAGGAGAGGTATCATTTCTAGTCTGCTGGGGTTTGATAACATAGTGCTAGAGCTCAAAGGCTGTTAATCTTTATGATATATTTTCATTTAAGTAAAAAACTAAATGCAGCAGAAAGAGTTCTTTCAGAGACTTAACAACTGGTAACAATCTAACTACTGGCTAAAACTTCTGGAGCTGTTTATGCAGGCCTCTGTGAGCACGTCCTTATGCAGCAGCTTCCCTGGCACCCTCCTTATTCCCCCCTCCAGCCATGTCCTCTGCATCTCCTGCCCATCTCTGCTACTTCTCACAAAAGTCCTGTTCCCAAAAGACAAGTTTTCCCTTCAAGAGACTTCTTCCCAGTGCCAGACTTCCATTTTGGATCAATAAAAGCTTTGCCCATGCTCATAGGAGCAGGAGTCTATGAAATAACCATCACCAGCCAGAGAGCTGACGTAACCCAAAAGGGATTTTCATGGGATCCTATTGAAGTACAGCCACAACCGACGATCTGTCCTCAGTTTCCTGAGCATGTAGCTGGTGGTTTCCTGAAAAGGAGGCCATTCAATCCCAAGCTTACTGACATAGCAGGGCTGGGGATGAGTCCGAGCACTGTAAGAAAAAGAACTGCAGAAGCTGGCAGTGGACAATGAAGGGCTTTTTGGGTAAATCTGAAATTTCATCATAATCACAAGAGGATTGACTGCTCCTCTGAACACCTTCTCCTCAAAATACAAAGATATTTCAAATACTCCCATGAAGGGAAATTAGTAACTTCATATACTCCTAATCAGAACCTGCTTTCATGATACTGCTAAGTAAAAAAAGGTGTGAGATTTCCTAATGACAGTCACAATGGTAACTTAACTGTACGTACACGTCCAAAATAACGTGCGTAACACTACTGCAAACAGCTACCTACTCATGGTATAATATTAACATACTTCATAAAAATCAGTGATCTGAGAATCTGCCTCCCAGGGCTGTTGCAAGCCTTAATTTAACCCTTGAAAAACCTCAGAGGAAGGAGGCTTCACAATGTTTTCAAGTGCTAGACATAGAAGTGGGGGGCAAAAAAATCACACCAACTGTGCAAATCAACCACATAATAGTTAAGCTGTCACCTAACGTTTTCATTTGGAGGTGAAACCATTTGCATTTTTATCTGTCATGTATGTGCAAGACAAATAACAGTATGCATTTATGCTGTTCCTTCAGGGAATTAATAAATCTCAAAACACCTTAAAATGCACATGATCACCCCTGTGGAAATGGTATTACAAACTGTCACAGTGAAGAGATGCATCAGCCATCTTCACGAGAAACAAAACCAAGTAACAGTGCACAATGTGGGTTTGGTTATTCAGTTAATCTGTCTGCAATTGACCAGTTTTCTACCACTGAATAAGAAACATATAACTATTTTTAGGTCAAACACTAACAATTGGAGCTACCTTATATTATGGGTGGGAAAACAACAGATCAGTTTTAAAACAGAGAAAATAAGAAACTCATGTTTTAGTCACATTGTGACTCGAAGCCAAGAGAAGCCAAAAAATTCAAAGATATTGGCTAACTCCCACAGAATGCTTGAAAAGCCAACTTTTAGCCCCAAGTGGATTTCTTCACTGAGTTTTAAGTCCCTAAACTTGCCTTTTAAATGTTACTTGCTGACACAACTTTAATCACAATGCTGCAAAAGCTGTGTGAACATAATAATAATAATTTTAAACTAAATGTTTCCAGTGTTCAGAACTTTTCAGAACTCCTGCAGATAGCTGCATATGAAATAAAATATTTAGAGAAGAACAAATTAACTTGGCTATGGTGAGTAAAGGCAGTATATGTAGCACCAGTTCTGTCTGAATATTGAACAAAAAAAAAAGGTGAAAATATGCAGAGTAAAAATTCTGGTGAGATGAGAACAAATATTTGTCCTTTTGCAATGCTGTTAGTTAAATGTTAGTGCTCAGAGCAAGGACTGTGTACTATGACTCGTGAGGTCTTTATCTCAGTCTCATACAGGTCTGTTCTCACTGCTGGAAATTAGTATAAAATGCTCTGAAACCCATGCTTGAAGGGTCCTACGTGCAAAGCATTACTGGAGTGGTCTAACATTTTAAAAAAGCTTAAGAGATTTGTCCCAAACAAGGAGATTGTAAAGCCAGGATTTTCTTCTTATCGGGATATGACTGAAAAACGTGTGCTCTGTTACCTTGATACTCTCCCAGTCTGGGATTTTCATGGTCATACAATAAGTGAGAGACTTTGCACCCCAGAGCTGACAAATTTCTGAGCACTCTCAAAGCCCTGGGACTTCACTGGAGTCTTGATTCCCAAATATTTCTGAAAATGAGGCTTCTTTTTAATTGTCCTACAGCATTTCTCATGCCAGAAACATCTGGGAAAGGCGAGAGCTGACAAAAAACCACCAACTTTTTTTTTTTTCACTCTCTTGCACATTGTTTGAAAAAGGTTTAAGGCTAAAATAAACTTCTCCGAAGCAACGTGCAGTTCACAGACAATGGCAGCAGCTGCAGATAGCAGAAGTTCATTCCTGTTTATTATATTCATTAAAACTGAAGGGAGAACTGTGGCAGCACCAACTTAATGGTCATCTGAACATAATTATTAAGAAAGCATTGTTCTTTGGAAAGATGCAAAGTGTCAGACGGAACTTCACACCCTTGTCATAAAACCCCCACTTATTTCCTACCATTAATTGGATTAAATAGGCATTGTAGGATTGGAGGTGGAGGGAAATGGGTTAATGAGCATGTGTAGGAGGCAAATGACACTGGAAACTCAGTGTGTCTAGAGAGAGTGGGCAGAGGAAACAAAATCAAATGTGAGCAAATTTCTGGAAGGGAATTGGGCCGTCAAAACTCATGAGACAGCACTTTGTGTTCTGATCATCCTTGAAAAGTACGAAAAGCAAAACTCTGGCCAGTTTACACATGTGTTTCAAACAACAAGTTGAGAGAGAAACAAAACCCAACCATGAATCAAGGGACTGCATCGACAGCCACAAAGCAAACTCCTTTTGGAATCCAGCCACATCCTTTTATCCTACAGCCTGTGCCATGTAGGCGTTCCCATGGTGCCTTTTGGTGCCATGAAATTCCCTCCACCTTGCTAAAAGCAGGGCAATTCCTCTTTGTATGCCCCAGTGATCCCACTCATTGTCAGTCTGTCTTTTCTTTAGTTGCCTTTCCCTTTCCAAATTGATATTCACTGCCTTGTACTGGTTATCTGATGTTAAAGGTGGATGCAGTTCTCACTGCTCCCTATAAGCAGGCTCGATGCCAAGAGCCAGCACATGGGTTGGACTCCAGCCCCTCCTCATGCAGACAGTGGGTGGATTTGTTCTTTAGGCTGTTTTGGGTCAGTGTGCGAGCTCCTGTGGCTGCACCTGAAATCTGGGTGTCCCTCCATGGGCAGGTGTGGATGATAAATAGTTTTTGCATCTATAGGCCACTTCTCAGCTTTTCCATCAGCCAGTGTTCTGCAATGGACAGATCTATGCGGCAGCAGTGCGGGAACAGCATTACTCTGTACAGACCACCACATCCCACGGTTCAGGATCTGTATGTGAACCATGAAATCCATCCCATGGCCTCTCCTGACCAACCAGATATGCAGCATGATACATGACAGAGCGTTGTATGGGGCTACAAGCTCAACCAGGAATTCCACTCCCTTCTCAGCCAGGACCCCCACTGATTCCTGTGAATGTTTTATGCTTCAGAGAAGGAACTATTGAGTTGTTCCTGGGCTGTAAAACTTATTTTCCTTAGCTGCTAAAAAAAAATGACCTTCAGACTTGAGCTGGCCAACACCAACCCCATTCCACAGCTATTCCCAATGTTCACTGGTATATGACTGCAACAGCAAATTATTGGACCTTTTGGAAAAATACATTCTACCTTTCAGCAGAAAAAGCAGTGAGTCTTTAACAAAATGTACTCCTTTTTTTGAGTCTGATCTTCCTTTGTGCAAAGCTGTGTTTTTCTGTAAGTACCAGGGATTTTTTTGTACAAGGATAATTGGTCTCACCTTTCATTCTTATATTAGCTGGTAATTTATTTATTTTTTTAATTTAAATTTACTCCTGCTAGTGCTCACACCATTTTGTGCATCTAAGTCAAGGACATCCAAAAACCACTTCTTCAGCTTGGTCTCCCAGCGGAATGTTGTTTACATGACTGCTGCCCATCTGCTTGTCCAATTGCCTTTCCATCCCTTCCAGAGCTTTAGAGAACTTGGATAATTTCACCTTAATGGGAGGCTGGAGTCTCAGTGGTCACAGCTGAATCTCTAGGGGGGCTTCCAAGCCCCTCTGAATGACCATCATGGCCCCTTCTGACAATGCACCTAGAGAAAACCTAGGCACGCATCACTCCCCACTCTGCTGTTGATCCCCTGGCACCACTGCAAGGGCCACATGCTGTCCCCAAACAGGTCCCCCATCAGATGGCTGGGAAAGGCAGGACTTCAGATTGGCTCCTCAGGTACTTTAGAAAATCTGATCAAATATAACTTTTGCATCTACATTTGCTTTGGGTTTATCTCCGTCAGTTCAGACAAAATTCTGCTTGCCCCAGCAATACGAGGAAGAAGAATGCATTCCTCCACTCAGCAGGATTTGCAGAGAGCTTAGCCGTCATCACTACTTTTGGCCTTCTCACTGGATCTCAGGAAGTTGTTATATGTTATACAAGTAATTAACTGTGCTACAAATGCCGAGTGATCCTTAATTCCTTGCTGCCTTTGCTTACTGAGTTGGGTGTTGACAGTACTTGGAGCAAGAGACCCACATACAGAATGTAAAACTAAACCAAAAGCTCTGGTTAGGGTTCAGATTTTAGGAAATTATAGACTGCAGTCCAAAACTTTCTGCTTTGAGCTGCTCTGTAGTCTGTGTGTTTCACAGCTCTGGGGAATAAGAGTTCTTTTGCCATAATTCTTTCATACATGCAGAAGTGGGAAACTCACCTTTCAGTCCTTCTGAAAACACCCTCTGTGCTCCACACACCAATTAGTGCTTCTGAAGGCTGCTATAATGCTGGAAAATTGCCAGTTAGACTCAGAGAAGAGTTATACAGAGACCTGTATAACAACCTCAAAGTGACCAAAGCTTGCTGAAGTAGATAGGTACTTGTCTTCCCAGTCAAGTGCCCTTCTCAGATTGTGTGTTACGGTCTCCATCAAAACTAATGCAAGTTTTTCAGTGGCATCCAAAAATTTCTCAAGGACACTGTGAAAAGCAGAAATTCATCATGTTTATTTTACACCGTTTAAACCATCTCACTCACAAACTAAGTAAATTGTGTGCAGAGCTGAATGGGTGCCAAAAGAAGAAGTGGGTTCAAAAAGCGAAGGGACAAGTTCAGAGGGGATTGACTTGGTGGTGCCCACAAACTGGTCTCGCTATGTTGGCGACTCCTGCAAACTGGCAATGTTCACCAAGGTAATGATCATCTAATCTCCTACACTCTGGTCTAAATATTCAGTCCTGGTCATTACTAGACATAGGGACCAGGTTAGATGGACCTTTTGCTTGCTACCTTCAGGGGTATCCCTGTGTGCAGTAAAGTAAATCCTGCCGGAGGTTGTCACAGTTAAGTGAGTTCATGACTTCTTAAAAGAAAAAAAATCAAAGAAAAATCTAAAATTAGGGCACACTTTCCACCTTGGTCATAGCCAAGAGGCCTCTGGGTACTTCAAAAATTATTTAAAATCTTAATAATGTATTAATAAACTGAGTAGAGGAGATAAAAACTTCTCTGGTAACTCACACATTCCTTTCTACTGACTTAAGTAAAAAAGGACTACATTTTAGAGAATACTCTCAAGAAAAATGTTATTTCATTCTCTGTTTCAAAGGGAATATGTGGGGTTATTGGGCATTTTTGTTCCTTTATCATTCATTTTATTCAGACAGTGTTGCTATTTTAATACAATTTAAATACAGTGTATTTTTATTTAATAATAAACCTCTTTATGTTACATTTAAAAACTTGACATCTTTTATGAGACAATTAAGCCATCTATTTCTATAATTTAAATTAAACACAAATAGCTTTCAGGCAGTGCCTGCTGTTGCTAAAGTTTTAAGAAAGCAAAACAACAGGCTTCGGGGAAGTCACTTGCTGAGCACCTGGAACAAGAATTTGCTGAAGTGATAAACCAGTGCTTGACAGCTGCAACTTGCTCTGCAGGTGCAGAAAGCACTTCTTCCTCTCAGTTCCTTCAGCTTAGTTCAGTTCAGTAGTTACTTCACTCAATGCTAAGAAACCACTTGAGAAATAAAAAAAAAAAGAAGTAAACCCATTTTCCCTCTCTAGTCAAGGAATAAAAACTACATGCAAGATATTTTCACCCACGAGTTCTAGTGTGAAACTGAAAGACAAGATGGCCTGAAATAATCTGTCCAATCCATCCCTAAAGATACACTTTCTATCAATTAATACATTAAGTAGGTTTTAAAAAATGGATTATTTTTACATACTTATTCTTGAATTATCTATCATATTCCCTAATAACAGGCAACTTATTATGGCATTCTAAATGAATTTTTGTATTCTGACTCTGTGTATGTGCCATTGGATAAAATTACCAGAAAAATGTCCATAATAAAAATGGTTTTATTTCATAGTGTTATCTTTTATAGATAACATTAAAATTTGAATATATATGTGGTAAAGTATGCTATGGCTTTAATGTGTATGTATTAAATACCCTCTAAATTGTTAAACCGCCTCCAATTTTAGTGTAAAATCCATTATTAGCTGCACATCAATGTATTTTAATTGTTATGAAACAGTGACTTAAACTTTCCATTTGGAAAATATATAAATAATACAAAGTAAATCAAGATCTAAAAAAGATTATCTAAATTGAAGGGGTTTACTTGCTGATTTAAATCACAATTGCAAGCCAGTACTTTAACCATTCTGTCTGATATGCATACATGAATAATGGCAGATCTTTAGCTTATTAGAGACCAAATTTCCAACAAATAAATAAGACAAAATTTATAAAAAACCTTAACAAGATGAGATCAAAATTGTTGTGTCTTACTTTCTACCACGGGCTATGAAAGAAATCCTTGAAGGAATGGATTTATTTTAATAGGGGAAAATATATGAAGAATAATAATTATGCAGTTGATTCTATATTAAAGACTTAAAAATAAAAATGCAGAAAAAGGGAAAATAATGTTGTCAAATATATTAGGGAATGCTGATTAACTGGCCTAAGGGATAAAAAAGCTCTACATGGACTTTGCTTCTGTTGCATGGTATTGAGAGTCAGCTCATAGAGGAAGAAGAAAAGGTGGCGATTTAAAAAACTATTTCCCCACCACAAAACTTTATTATCTACAAATGTGTGCATGAGAATTTAAAGCTGCTACATCTTTCCCTTTCACTGTTTCATAAATCACTTGTTTCTGATCTCACAAATACTTCTTGCTTCCTTACAACTTGCAGCACTTTTTTTTTCAGTGCAGCTGCAAAATCTATAACTCCAAAGTCATTGAGGCACTGCCCTTTGAGGGGCGAGGGCGAAGAGGGAGGGGGATCCATTTGCTTTGAAGCCCTGTGCTCCAGAGGATGTCATCCTGGTTTCTTGCCGGCCTATCTCTTAAGCCTGTTAAAGGGTACTAAAAGAACTGTCAAAATTTCCAGTGCAGTGAGGCAGCACTTACTCCAAATCCCATGAATGTAGATGGTTTGGTGTGATAAAACAGGCTAGAAACAAAAATGCTCTTAGTTAAATTGAGCTGAGGTTGATGACGCTTCACATTGGCCCCTTTCCAGGGCACGCCCTTTCCTGCAAGCACTGGTGATTATAAATATGACTCTTCAATCACCTGATTTGATCTTCTGGTTTCTCATTGCCCAGATACTCCTACACTGACCCCAAAGATTTCAGTTCATTTGTGTCCCCAGGAGAGATCAGCAGGTGGCCCAGGTGGAAGAGAGAAGAAAGTCAGATGCTGCTGCTGGTGAGTCCCGAAATGAAACCTTCCCTTGTGACTGCTTGATTCAAAAAGCCAGTTACACCTTCTCAGGCTCCAGCATCAAGTGTTGCAAGTATTACATAGTATTACTTTCATTCATCTCCTCATCTCTGCTATGATGTCACATACACTTTATGGTCACCAGTTTGCAAGGTGGTCCCTATTAGCACTCATGAACACATCCATCAAGCAGACAGGTAAAACTCAGGGTTAGAAATGAAACATCTTTAGGAACAAGCAGTGCCTAGCAGTATGATAAGGAAATCCATCACAAGGGAAAAGATATCCACTGCATACGTAACAAGTGGGAAAATATTCTCTTTTCCAAACACAGTCCTCAGAATTGCCCAGCAGGAATGTGGGAGAGAAAACACAAGGGCAACTGCAAGCATTTACAAGGTAAAGTCCCCAAAGTTATAAAGATATAGAGAAAACCAAAGACCAAAGGTAGCTGCAGCACAACCAATTTGGGATGTTTTTACTCGCCCCCTGGGATATATTTGCACAAAGAGCAACTTTCAGTCATATTTTGTCTCCTTTTTCATATCAAAACATATAGCTACAATGTCAGGCAGGAATCAGATGCTTCATGGCATACTTTTAAAGATTCAACTCTGGTTTACAGAGTCAGGATTTAGTAGGTTTCCTTTGCTCCATTGCACTTCCAAATTAGATAACAGCAGACTATGCTAACAAGAGTCTGATTTCAGGTAAGGTTAAGATGCAGCACTGCCTGTGTTACAGCACCCAGTACAGCACAATGAGGAGTTCAGTACATTTTTGGAATTTAAAGCCTCAGTTTCTCATGGAAGTGGCCTGAGGACTGGAGCAAAATGCTACAGGCTTTTGGATTAAACCCCAGCTGCTGAAAACACCAGCATCCAGCCTCACTTAGGAGCGTTCAGCAGAGCAGCATGCAGGCCCTCTGAAAGGCATGGGATCTCCACTGCTCTCCTCTAGTAGCATGTAGACTGGTTTCAGCCCCCATTAAAAACTAAATGCTATTATAGGCTCTCCATAGTATAGTGCCATGTTGTTCCTCCTCCTGTTAAACGACATTTTAGGCAATAAACATGTGGTGCTCACTGGGCTAAAGCCAGTCAGCAAACTTCCACCTAGATCAGCAGGCAGCAAGGTGCGCTTAGGGATGTGGCAGGCCACACCTCAGCACAATGGGTTTGGGTCGTAAAGTGAAATCAAATTAGCTAATTAAGGAGGTGCATGGATTCATTTAATGGAAATTTAGCAGGCACCTCAGCTTCCTGCAAAGCTGGAAATATGTTCATAGAAGTGACAGTGCTGATATGCCTACATTAGGTAGTGTACTGGCCATAAAACAAAGAAAACCATGCATCCTCCACCCTTTTATAGGGGAAGCAGAAATCTCTCAAAAGTGTAGTTAGAGTTGTGGGGAGGGAAGAAGGGTGGTTTTACCACTGATGTCACTGACAGCATAAGCCTTTTATGGTCATGACTTAATAGTTGTCTCTCTGCTTCAAAATCAACAAAGAACAGAGAAAAAAGGCTCGCTTCCTCCTTGGGAAATGGTGTATGTTCAGGGAGGAAGCTGCCTTCCTGTTTTCTCCATAATTGCAGCTTTGCATGGTTTTAGCAAGTTCCACAATTTTAAGCCTCTTCCATATGGAACATGTTCCTCTAAACATCTGGCTCCTTTTTATTGCAGTGATAAAACAGATTTATTTTCTACAAACCATATAAAATATTACTTTCTCAGTGTACAATCTCCTGTGCCTTTAAAAGTAAAAAATATACAAAGAGATCAATAGTCTGACATTTTTTTCTTTTACTACTAACAAAATCCTTTTCTAAAGAAGACTTAAGGAATAATTCTGAATCTGGAATGGAAGAAAGTCTGGACACCTGCATTTATTATCTCCATGTTTCTTGGTGCAGGCCAATGATATAAACCCAAATCAGAAAAGAACTACAAATCGAGACAAAGTACATTTCTTAGATCCAGGACAGATTTGAATGTGTATCTCTCACACTGGTTCTTAGCCTACACACATCATCTTGTACCTATCACTGGGAGAGAACAAAATGCTTTGATTAGTTTAGAAGTCATCTTTCTAATTTGCCTGAATGATATTAGAAAAGAATGGCTTATGCCAAGAAATTCAGAGGGATGTACAGTAATGAAGAGAAGAGCATTCTTTGATTATCTAATGGCAGTTAGGCTGCAATGCCAAATTTCAATGGGCAAGGCACTCAAGCAATAAACCAGGAAAAAAGCCATTATAAATCAACAGATCATGTTGGCTTCCCCTTCCATTAGCTGTTATTTTTAGCTATACCGCATGCATGGCTAAGAAAAAATGCTTCAGAGTGCTCCTCCAGAAGTTTTAATCTTTTTCTCTCTTCACTATTTCACCTGCTGTTGCCTGAAACAACACAACCATTCACTGCATGCAACAAGCCTAAAAATGAGCTATAAGCAATATTGTGAAAGATCTGGCCAACACTTGCTACAGGGATGTAGTCCAACAGTGGCTTCTTTAGAGAACTGGCAAAAAAAAAAAGAGTAATTTTCTAGATGCTTTGACAAATCCTGAATTAAGCAAAGTCTGGCTTCATGCATAAAAAATGGTGATGCTTTATATCTCAGCTTGCAACTTGATACCATTTCCAGACTTACATTGCCCATGAAGCCCATCTTCCCCTGTGGGAAATGACCAACAAGGGGAAAAGTGACTAGGATTGGGTCATTTATTTGGGAGAAGAACAGGAATAAGAAACAGTGATGAAAAGGAGGGTCAATAAATGGGAAAAGGCTTCATAATGCATGCACGCTGTGTGAGCAGTGCTGTCTGGAGTGGCCCGTGGTGCATCCCTGTGCTGACCACCACATGCTACATCAGGACAGTAAACCCAACCAGCTGTTCTCACTATACCACACATGCCAGACCTGCTCCTTCAGTCAGGAGAACCAGGACTGGGGGAGCCCTTACTAGTAGGATAATACCTGGATGGGACAGCATCCCAGTACTACCCTGTCAGTGCCCTTTCCAGGTCCTTCTGCACTGGCATCCACCATCTCCTAACAGAAAGTTTGCTTCAAAATGTAAGGACAGAGAATACAGCTCTTCATTTAAATGAACACTGCATCCTTGAATGTGCAAGGCTTAAATCTGAATCTCATCAAATCTACAGTCAAAACCAAATCTGGGCCACCCAGGCTAGAGACTGACTGGAAGCTGAAGTGAAATCAATTGCTCCGTGTCCTTGCTCAGCCTGAGAGAGGAGTAGATGTAACCCTAAACCAGTTCAGGAAGGGCTAAATCCCATGAGGCAGAGGTCCCATCACTGTGATGGCACCAAGGGTCTGCCTTCCCATCAGGTGAGAGATGTTGCATTTTTAGGGCCTGATGGTGGCACAGCCACAGATTATCTGTGCTCCTCAGGCCTCACTGCCCTACTGAAGGGAGGAGACAGGGCAGAGACTTGGCTTTGCTCCTCCACCATCACATGACAAAGAGGATCCCTGATGACAGATACAGACCTGCAGATGCTTATGTCCTGCTTAGAGGGGTCACAGTCTCCCTCCTGTATTCCCAACCAATCATTAACTACCAGTAACTCAATGTAAGGAAGTTTTCTTGCAAATACTTGCTACTTTTTTGGTGCCTAACAGTGCCTGTGTAATGCAGCAGGATAACGTGAAAAGTAAATCACTAGAAGTAAATAAAACCCCTTTCTCCTTAAATGGCCTCTGCTACCTTCTCTACTTAACTAGTTTCATTGCAAAATTAATACATATATTGCATGAAAGACTTATTAAAAACTGTTAGATGCCCTCTTACTAAACACACCCGTTTGTAAAACTACCTCAAATTTACTTAATTTCAGAGTATGGACCAGAAAGCTGCTGGTGGAAAATTGCCAGACTTGGAGAGACCTCATTACAAAGTTTACACCTATATTTCTCATGATCACTTCAGATATCAATGCTACTTCTTCTAATGTCCACCATACCTTCTGATAAAGGTAAATGCATATACCCAGAAAAAAACACTCTTACACCTTAATGGTTTGGAATCAACAATAGTTACAGCCTTGCTTCCAAGTGATTTAAGTAAATGAGTACAGCCACTCATAAAACTGCTCTCTGAAATGTAATATCCAATAATTTCTTTTAATCTGGTCCCAAGCCACCAAAGAAAACTGAAACACAGTAAGTACCATAGGACATGTTGCCTTCACAGTATCATGAATCTTGTTGTTGGAGATTTGCAGGAACAGGCTATACAAGTATTTGATTCAGAAGTTGACGATTGTGCCTTGAGGTAAGATGTCAGAGGTTGGAGCCAGGCCTCCTCTTGAGGCCCTTTTCAACCCCATCTTCTTTTCTTCTAGGTGAACAGCTCTACTAGGTTGATAAAACCTACATGCCACAGCTAAAACTAGGTATATGCTTAAGTGTTTTACCAGAGAGATGCACAAGTGCAAAGCAGATCCAGTATCTCTCATGGCTTTAAGATATACACTTTGTTTTTGTAACTCTCGTTCAAACTCTCCCTCAGCAGTAAGAGGGCACAAACTCAAGCAAGCATGGCTGTTGGGAGAGCAGTTTCCTTGCGTCTGCTATCCCCCGCTGGAGAGGCAATGGGCAGAGGGAGATTTATATCTGTTGTACAGGACATATAGCTTTCTCCCAGACTGCATTGGAAACCTTCACTGTGATCAGAAAGAAATCATCCAGGTTAATGCGTGTTTTGGTTTAGCTCATACGGTTTTAACCAGCAACTGCACTGGAGAGGTAGCATCCAAGTTCCTGACCCTCTCTCAAAGGCAGATGTACACGCTTCATTTAAATAACAAGAAATACAGATTTAACTCCTGAACTTCCCCTTCTCAATCTGGGGCATTTCCTGAAGTCATACAAATTGTTTCCTACCTAACATGAAGCTTACATCCCAAGGGAAGGCCCAAGTCCTTTCCTTCCTCTCTTTTATTCTCAAAGCCCAGCACTGCCTTGAGTCCCATGGTGGTTTATGCATTTTGGGAGCAAAACTGCATGTGTCATCCTGAGAAGAAACCTAAGAAGAAATGACTCAGCTTGGTGTTCCAGTATGCCAACTCCTTGCTAGCTACACGTGACCTGGTGGATGAAAAGTGATCCTCATAAACATTAGTAGCATTGCCATAAAAACAAATAAACAAACCAACAAAAAACCCCAAACAAATTGAGAGCTATATTTGTGTGTGTAGTTGTATTACTTTAGGTGAGGCAGTTTTTAACAAGCAGGGACAAGATAGGTTGCATTTCCAGCTCAATCCCAGTTTGCACAGGAAGAATGTGGGTCAGTCTTTTACGTTTTCCCTGCCTCATTTTACATTTGGGCAAACTTGCTCAGAGAGTGTCATGCTGATTAACTCATTAACATTAGAAGAGATCTTTGTATTCCTTGGATAAAATGATTGGGGAAGTGGGGGCATGGCCTTATCACATCTAGATAATGAAGTAAACAGTCCTCAGCTGGTGTTAATGGCAGGAATTAGCTGGTGTATGTAGAGCAACTGTTAAGTAAACTGGATCTCAGAAGCCTGTAGTCAGATGCTATAGAACACTGTATTTGAGATGTCTATTTTAATTCATGTTCAATGGAATGCAGTTAAGAAACTTAGTTTAAAAGGCTGGATCCTGAGTCTTTGCTGCAAATGCAAAAGGAAAGCCCTGTAAAATGAAGCTCTCTACTTTGCTAGTGCTTCGTGTTTCCATAGTACCAGCAACAGTGAGCTGGGTTTTAAAGCCAAGTGAAGCAGCTGCCCAAGACTCAGATTTCTGAACACATAGGAGAGTTTGGATGGACAATATGAGCAGAAACACAGTTGGTGAGACAACATCAAGTTGGCCAATTAACCAAAAGATTACTGCATGGAAGAGGTCCCTGACACCTGTCACAGTCTCTCCCTGTCCTAGGACCATGTTGCCCATTCTGCAAAGCAGATCATGGAGGAAGAGAAAGGCCAGGGTGTCCTCAGCAGAGATGGACAGTATGGGCTTCAGTGTGACACAGGGAGGAGCAACTTGCAGCTTGGAGGAGACATAGTCCAAAGAATCCTTGAGAAGTCTACAGAAAGAGTAGCGGTGGTGAGGCTTGTGTTAAGCTTCGTCATCTTGGCACTCTACCTTTGCTGCTTCCCAATTCGCTTTCCATAACTAAACACCCATGCAGATTGTGCCAACATCTAGCATGGGATTGAACCTCCCTCCTTGCCCTGGGACTACAGTCCTTCGAACAGTGGGGGGAGAAGCACCTCCCAGTGTGGCAATTCAATCCATCTGAAGGCCAGGCCAGGCACTTTCTGAATGTGCTTGCAGAGATGGTCTAGGTAAGCAGCTGAGACAAATGGCCGAAGTTTCTAATCATTAAAATGAAGTAAATACCTCTTTCCAGGAAAGCTGAGGGGAAATCTGGTTTCACTGAAGTTCAGGGGGTTGCAGTGGACAGGGATTACTTTCATTCCTATCTAGTGCTTCACACTTTGTTACTGTTCAAGTGCACTGAGTTTGACTTTAATCAAGCAAGATATATTCTGTACTGTTGCAGGAAAAAATGACTGTGTTTTTTTTCCTGACTAGGTTTCTTTCCCTAGCAGACCATGGATTTTTATTCAAACTGCTAAATCCCTCCTTAAATTAGTTGCTTTGGTGGTGGAAAAAAAAAAAGCTGTTTTTTTTAGACACTCCAGGATTTTATGAATGTAGGCAAATTAAAGCACCTTAAAAATAAAGGCTAAAGAGTCTAAGGGAAGTCTGAAGGGCAGTCAAAGTGCAACATGCTGAAAAGTTGTGTTGTTTTTTTTTTTTTTTCTCCTCATTCATTTTACTAGTTAATCTTCCTGGGAACAGACTGATATTTACTCATCCCATGAGAGAGTGGAGTTGTCAAGAATCCAAATGATACCAAGGGATAAGATTTAAGAAACTCTACTATTAGTCATCAAATGTGAGGAAGCAGCACAGTTCTTTGGTGATGGACTGTACATATTAGCTGAATTTCTCTAAACTAAGTGGGAAATATTATGAATTGTCTATAGGGAAAGAAATTACAAGCTCAGAGAATGATCCCTCATCACTAAGTCCCGTGGGAAGAGTCTGTGGCTATCATGGTTGTATGGCAGTAAACAAAATGACAATGTTCAATTAGAAAATAATGTATGGAAAGGTTCAACCATCACATTTTCCATACTACCTTCCCCAAAGACTCTCATGAATTCCAGATGGCTCCCAGCATTACTCCATGTTGTGCCCTGCAGACTCAAGAGACACAGATCACCACCAGTCTGGACACCATGCTGCAATCTTGTCCAAGAAGAGAAAGTGCCGTAGCTTTTTCCATCTCCCTACAAGCCATGCTTTGCTTTCTTCTGATCTGGTTGCCATGTATGTTAAACTGCTCTTAAAGTAAGGGTTTAGAAGACACAAGATCTGAGTTAATTTTCTTGCTCTGTGCTAACTCCCTATGCAATTTTATGGACAACCAATATACTTGTGTCTCTACTAGGAAATGAAATACCACTGGAGCTGTCCTCTGTTGTTCACCACTACTAACGCACCACAGACCACATTCAAATCATTACACTCTTCTAACTTCCCAAATAAGGTCTGAATATGCACTCAAACTGGGGGATGCCTACTCAGATATTGGGGATCATGAGCTGTGCCAGTTAAAAGATTGAGTTGGTTTGAGACAGAAATCAGCCATGGGCCATTCGAACAGGTAATCACATTTGTACAGGCAATCATGTCCCACTAGCTTGGGTCATGATTATGTCATCACTGAACGTGGTGCTTGGTCTCTGGCTCTCTGCTCATCTATCAATGAAGGATCATAGCAGTTCTTTCCCTATGACATGGAGTTAAGATGTGATAATATGTCATATCATTGTAACAGAAATAATCACAGGTAGGAAAGATCAATGTAAGTATAATCTTATGAAATGCTGCATTCTTCCAATATGCCTCTGATTTATTCTATCCGATGAGTCAACAAAGGCTGCTACGCATCTTGCAGTTTCGACCCCGGGGTGCAAAGCACAAAGATTATGCAGACCTTTGGAAACAGATCAAATATGAATGTGCCTTGACACAGTACTTCTCATCTCACTATCTCAGTGTCTTTGATGCCCTTATCCAGGATGTATAGAGCCTTGTTCCACAAATGGTTCCAATGACAGTCACACAATACTAACTGACATCTCTGAGATTGGGCAGGCTCTAACATGCACAACATCTTAAGATGGATGAACACAGACCTATTCATATATAGGAAAAGGCAATGTTGGGTCAGCTGAAACGCTCTCAGGACTCTACTAATTGCATTGCCTAGGTCTCCACTAAGTAAAGAAGGAGTTTAGATACTACAACAGTGTGTTTACACTCTACTGCATGGGCCAGCTGAGCCATGGTAATTCACCTTGCACTTCCTGGAAGACTGCAGCAAGGTAATTTGTTCTAGTTCATCCTGTAATTAACTGGGGTTGAAATTAGTCTTTTACACTGGCTCCAGGCTAAGAGTTTGTATGCAAATGGAGAACTCCACAGCTCAGCTGAGGTGTTGTGGCTTAAATCAAGGTAATTTGGGCCTAAATCTGACCATAGCATCTTTTGAACTAGATTCAAGTAGAAACTGCTAGGGGTAAAGTTTTTGCCTAAGTGCTGTGAAAGGGGACTTGCAATTACATGTTTCTTACTCACCAAGATTTATGCTGCTTATAACCACTTCATTGCCTTCCACATAGTAATTATTAATTCACCGTAGCATATGTCAGAGAAAAATCAGGAGCGCTGTCTTACTCTGATAGTTCTCAGTTACTAAATCATTGGTATTAAACTCAGAAAGATAAGAGGCAGAGAAAATAAACCCTCTGTGAAGAATAATCTACTTGAGGATACCTGTATTTCATAATCCTATTGTATTTGTAAGTGAACCTCCAGTAAATCAAGAGAAAGCATCCATTTAAGTTGTGAATGCAGTTCCACCTGAGAGACAGAGGTGTGTACAAAGCCTGAGACAACTCAGCCAACTCGATCAATCTTATTGCTACTCTTCTTGCATGTGTATATGTTGCTCTTCCATATATGTCTTTGCTGAAGTTGAAGAATATCTTTGGACATGTGTATATGGCTGTGTGAAGTGAGGCCAGTCCAACTGAGTGGATGAGAGCCAGCTCTAGTCCAGAATTATGCTTCAGCTAATGCGTCCTGGTGATCTGCTGACAGCAAGGAGGAAATAAACAAGAGGTGAAAAAGAGAAGAACCACAGAGCAAAGAGGCATTGGAGAAGGATTTCAACCTCTGAGACTGGTTACATAGGTGTAGAGCCCTGAGTCTCTTCTCAAGCCACACTAAACACCTGGACAGAGGTTGTCGGTTCCTACCTACGTTTGTCCAGTGCTCTCTCCATTATGGCTAGGCTTCGCGAATGAAGATTTGTGAAGGACTCTATCTACGCTTGCTACAAGTGTGCTGATGGCTAAAAAGGCCAATGTGAGATAGACGTGTCCGGTTGCAAAAGGCACAGCAGAATGACTCCCGAGGTTGTACCGATAGGACATGGTTCTTTCTGTGTTGTCTTTTCTCCTTGAGAGTGATCCTGCGTGTATTCTCAAAAGAAGCAAAGGCTGATAACAGATTGGAGTGAAGTAGCCACACATCAAGTATATGTGCAAGAAAAGCAGCATGCTGCTTTTCCATAGCACAGCTGTGGAGATCCAGCTATCAAAGGCATGGAGCTTACCACCAGCCCTCCAGTCTGGTACCACCTAAAGGCAACCAGGATGTGCACTGTCTCTGCAAATGTGCGATTCTTTTCCAAGAAGCCCTTTGCTCGCCTTCACTCCCAAGAGGTCATTTCGGCAGCTCCCAGCCAAGAGGGATGACCTGAAGATGGAAGTTGCACTGCTTCAGCTAGGAGGGAACACAGATAACCATTCCAAATGTGCATTACAGCAAGGGTTATACCACTGCAAGTTGCTTAAGCCAGAATGTATGTGCAAGCTGACACATGAGATGAACAAGTAGTTGAACACTGGAGAAAGCCCACTCAGAGTTTAATGGATCCTGGGAAATGTCTCACTGTCACTGAAACCAGGAGCTCTGCACACAAAATCAGGTGAAGCTTCCCTTGGGAGACAGACTCTGAGCACACTGACAAGCACAAGGTCCCCAACAGAAGCAACAGCTGCCTTCCCCTGTTCATACACACACCAATACTCAGACCCTTGGGCAGGGGGATGTACAGGAAGCCCACATCAAGGAATGCGGGACCTTGGGGACTCCAACATAGTGGCACAGTTAGGTTGTAACCTTGTTAAGTTCACACAGGAAAGTAAAATAACTAAGTGTGGCTGCCAAAACTATACAGTTGCACCTTTAGCTCATGGAACCACATCATCTTCCTCTTAGCACTCTCAACATCACTGTAGATCATGAGGATCAAATCCACCCTCTGCACTCCACAGCTCTATTCAGAAAAGAGCCCAGGGATTCATTTCACACGATCGTGGCATGGTAGACAGCACACAGTTACTAACACTAAGCACATTGTGGTGATGCTTGGCCCTGTCTTTCCCAAACTCCTTATCTGCTTTTCATCTACTTGAGGCAATCAGCTCAACCTCATGGTGATGACATCACACTGATGCATGGAGTTACCATTACAGTCTTCTGTCGTGGTCACTGCTCGTCCCATCATACAAAGTAGAGTCCGCATGAACATCAACAAGTGCTTGGAATACTCTCTGCACAGCTTGGCTTTCATACAGCTGTGGAGAATGAATTTCTGTGGTCCCTTGTAAGGAAGCAGTGTTCTTCCAAAACAAACAAAAACCTCAAACCGAATGAAACCAAAAAGATGGTTTTTTCCCCCTAAGTAAACCCAAACCTGGAAACTTACATTGTCATAAAAGAAGTGCTGACTGCTTCCCAAGCAGATAACAAAAATGTTTAGCCTCCAGTAAAGCAGATCATTTTGATCATACAGCAACACAGCACAGCATGAACTTGTTCTCAAGGTCAGGTCCTTCCCTCCGGCATATTTCTGCTCAGGGCAGGCGTAGCATTGCCTTAGACTCCTCCAAACTTTCCCGACAGGCCCCTAATATTTCAGATTCATCTGAAAGGCAAACAATTCCCCACACTGGTGTCTGGCTGGCGAGTGGCATGGTAAACAAAGCAGTCACTGAGCTGAGAGGCGCAGTCCTGTGGAGCACAGCGCCGTTGTCAGAGCACAGCCAGCTCCCCACACCAGGTACACTTGAGCTCTCCGGGCCACACAGAAAGACCAAGTTCAGTTTCCCAGATGGCATGTCTTGGAGCAGGATGTTGGGGACTTGTGGGCTCTCAGTCCCGCGTCCCATTGACCCCGAGTACAGTCCCGACACTGCTCAGCATGAGTGCGGGCGCTGCTGCAGCCGGTCACTGTGAGCAGTCGGAGGCAGCATGTATTGTAAGGGCTGTCAGCACTGCAGCCAGTTCCAGTGACTCTCTTTTTGATTTACATTTTCTGCATCCTTTCCGAGAAACCTCAATTGTCTATTTAATCCCTTAGCACTGGAGCAAAAGCATTCAGCTGTGCAACCCAGTACAGCAGGCGCAAATTTGATACCCATTGAAGCTGAGAAGTTACCAGGCATAAAAACCCATATGGGGACAATATAATCCCTGGTGTAATTCCATTCATTTTCATGTACCAGTGATGAATCTGACCCAGCAAACAGTATTTCCACCTCACACCAGCTTCCTACATCCCTCTAGTGTGTTCAGTAGAAGCAATTCCAGCTTGCATTTATATGAGTGTGAGAAGAATTAGGTTTATTCTACTGATGTTCTCTGATGTTCCCCTGCATGCTCTGGTCATGAGCAGGCATCACAGCTTTACTCACTCTGTACAGAGTTTTCCATACTGAATAGATCCCTTTTCAATGACATAATTTTCAACTCTGCTTACTTTCAGAGTGTGATGGGATCTGGGCTGGGGGCTGCCATACAGGGCAATGACAAGAAATACTATGCAGCAGCATGATTCAATTAGGGTAGCCTTGGTGTGTGAGTCAAGCATCGCTCTCTGCAAAGGGCAGAGATGTGCTTCAAAGGACTGTCTCACACACAAGGTCCAAAGGTGACAACATGGGCCTGAAGGTTTGTAATATCCTTACCAGTGGGTGCAGTTGAGCATGTGTGTCTCTTGTGAAGTTTTATTGTCCAGATAACAAATTACACATCAGGATGTATGAAAGTCACAAGCATTATACCCTGACTTTATAGGTCTGGCACTAATATATGCATTTGGACTTAAAGCACTTTCTTGCAAGTTAAAACCCAGCTCTGCTAAGAATTGGGGTAATTCAATACTTCCTTTGAAAAACCTCACATAGGAAGATTAGAACAATCTTAGTGATTACAGTCTATCTGGGGTCCACAGATGCCACTAATCTATGGAAATTGTGAACTCAAAGGATTTATGTCTAAATGTGATTTAAAATCCACTACCAAATCTCCATCGTGGTGGGTTTTTTAAAATGATTTCTTTCTTTCTTTCTGCTCTCTCTCTCTCTCTCTTCTCTTTTCCCCCCCTCAGACTGGATTTCTGTAAGCAGTGCCTGTCTGGAGGACAAACAGGCACAAGCTGAATAAGCGCCTCCCTCCTCTGTGGCCCGCAGTGTGTGTGCACCCTCCTCCACAGTAGTAGCAGCAATTGCCCCAGACGAAGGCTGGGCCCTGAAGCCTGTCTGCAGCCCTCAGCCTGATGAGAGGCAGCTGTGGACGGGTTTTGGTTTATTCTGCTTAAAGATCTATCATAGACTCCCACGTGAATAGGAACTTAAAGAGAAGTCACAAATCAAACCTGAACCATGCAGGCCACTTAGGTGAACGATATTTGGGCCATATGTTTTGCAGGTTCATTTCATCAGAATAGTAAATTGGTCTGAAATTAGAGCCAGATTTTAGAAGGCAGCACCAAAGATGTGTCCCTTCAGCATGCATGCACATGAACTCAAAGGGACAACGTCACTCCCAGCCTGCAAAGAGTCAGGGTAAATGGACACCCACATGCAGGACATATGGATGGACATATCCCATGGACTTTGTTTGGTGTGCTCATGTACAGCCCTTCCAGGGGACTTTTGAGGGCCTGTCCTTTGAATTCTGACCTTGGCACCATCTCTTCCCTGTGTGGACATAGTTATTACTTCCCAGCATTGGGTATTACACACACAGATCCTCACATACCTCGGTGGGCATACATCGACAAATCATTAGTACAAGCTTTTAAATTACAGGGCTTTCAAAAAAACAACAATAAACTTGTCTTCCCAGCCTGTTCAAATAAACTGTTGCAGATTAAGGGCCTGAGTTTTTGTCAAGTTTAAACAAATATGTAGAGCACAAGAACTCTGCAGTATTGCATTACCATGACAGCCAGCTCCCAGCAGCTCTTCAAGGCAAAACAATGCACTGATGGGATTCCTTGCCCACCAGTTCAGAAGATGCACATCCAGAGGGTCCTTAATCCAAACCAGGGGTTTAGCTTTACAGCTCTGGAATAAGGAGGTTTTGCTTACCCCAAACCTGGCTTCAATTTTATCTCGTTTCCATAAATAGCACTAGGAACCTTTGGCGATGTTTTGCCACATTTTTCCAGTGGAGGACAGGCAAAGACTCAAGGCCAGTGCTATATAAGGGTATCTGAACAGTGTTTCTTCTACCTCTTCGCACCTGAGAGCCTCTGAAGCCTCCTGCCAACATGTTTTATCCTCTTCTGCTTTTCAGTCCATATTTTTGAACTGTCAATCCCATTATGTTTCACCTCATTTCCTCCCAGTATTCACCTCCATTTTGTCACTTAATCACGTGCGCCTCTATAGCCTCTCATTTGCTTGTGGTAAATCTGGCATCTTTAGTAAATCCAGACGTTTTCACTTAGGGGGCATATTTACAGGTAAATCTCCTTACAGACAGCTACCTCTGACTCGATAGTACATTTAATCCTGCAGCTGTCAAACAAAAGGTGATAAATCATCTACCTCTGATCAAATAAATCCTGCCTCTTCTCATTCAACCATGGAACTTCTCCCACGTTACTGGGGATAGACCGTTGGCTTGGTTTCTGATAGCTATGGACTGAACTTTTCAACACTTAAAAATCAGCTCCCTTGTCAGCAACATCTGAACTCCTGTTTGCTTAATTTGTGCTGAATCAGGGCCGGAAGAAAGTAAGTTTTTCTTTGTTTGGTTTCTTTGGTTTTTTTGAAGGGTGTTTTGTGGGTTTTTTTTGAAGGTGTTTTTTTTTGTTGTTTCCTGATGTTGGAAGAAGGAAAACAAACCTAAAAGGCAAGCTTGCATCAAAATCCTACTGTAGAGCTAGGAAAGGGTTAAAGGCAGCCTGTCTACATCCCAGGGAGGGACTCAGGAGGCTGGGCAGTCCCTGCCTCTACACAAAGCCCCATTGAGCTGGGGCAGGATGGGGCAGGAGGGGTGTGCAGAGCAGTTGTAACTCCACAAGCCCGTTCTTTTCACTGCAAAGACCCAGCAAGACCCGTTGGCAGCTCCCGCCGAGTTCGCAGGCTCTTGCCAGCCAACTGCTCCCTGTTTGTTCCTTTTTCTTAAAACAACAAGGCACACAAGGAAAATAAATACAAAAAGCCCCCGGTATGTGCGTAGGATTAAGCTGCAAGAGCCACTGCTCCAGGCCAAGGGTTTAAAAAACCTACAGTTTCTTCTACTGCACTAATTTGGCCGTGTTGCACCTGCAAAGTATTTTTTATTCCACCATCTTTCTAAAACACAGATGTACATGCTGAGCCAGGAGCCTTCTGAAGTGCTCTGTGTTGCCTTAACTCTTTCCCTCTGGCCTCTAGCGACTTCAATAAGATCACCCACCCGTGCCAAGGCTAAACACTTTGAAAACCCCTGCTCTCAGGTGCAGAGCCCATGTGCTCCAATCTGTGTGCCTAAATTTCAGCTACCTATATCTACCCCTTGACTTCCAAACATCGGCTGATCCGTACAGCCCATAAGTCCTGATTGCAATAAGGATGTTCAGTACCTATAAAAAATCAGGCCACTTGTTTTGAAGTACTCAGACATGGATTTAGGCCCCAGATCTCAGATGCTCAAAAACTACAGCTTAAATATAGACATCTGCATCTGTACCACTAGCAAAGTGGTACAGATTTATTTTTGGAAGCAGTGAGCCCCACCAGCTCCCATTAATTTCGGAAAGAAACGCTGGGAGCAGAAAGTCTTGGAAACCTCTTCTAGAGAAGCTGTGCTAACATTAGACTCTTGTTTTCAAAAGCAGTGGCTTGAAAAGTATACACAGAATCAGGAGGAAGGAAAATGTTTGTTTAGCCTTCCTATTTAATAAAGCCATTCCGTGAGCAATGGATCTGGTAAACTCCAGTTTTTTAAGGGATGGTGCCCAGTGTCCTCAAAATCCCACCACCAAAAAGCAGTTTGCACAATACTCTCTAACACTGCCAGCCCATTTTGGGGGATCAAACTGCTGTGGCCAGATCCTGACTACTGGCTGGGCAGTTGGCTGCTGCCACTGCAAACTGAGTGACAGCTGCCTTTCCTCCAGTGCCAGCTTAATTTCTTCCTCTTTCTTCTAACGAGACTAATTTTCATGGAAACTGCAGGAACTTATGTGTTGCAGACCTTTCACCTTCTATCAAATTTGGTTGAAAAATTGCCCAGAACTTATAACAGATAAGAAACACAACTGGATGAGATTTGTTTCCTTAGGAACCTAGGCTAAAAGGAAAAATTAATCAGGTACTTGTGGATGTCTGAAAAATTCAGGCTAGAGAACTGAGTTATAGCCAATAAGAAAAAAATCTACAAAAGACAAAGCCAAAAAAGATCATAAGGCTGCGAGGCCTGATGGCAAGTAGAAGTCTAAATGCAGTCACAAGCCTGAAAAATGCATACAATAGAAAATACGTGGCATTTTCTTCCATTTTAACCTGTCCCTCTGTGAGACAGGAAAGAGTGGCAGTGTTCATGGTTCCACTAGATGGAAAGCATGGGACTCACATGAAGTGTAGAATTCAAGGAAGTGTCACATTCAGATAAATCCCTGAGCAACGCACAGAGATGTCTACAGCTACAAAAGCAGGAATTCACACCAAGCTGAGGATTCCTGCCTTGTGTGCTGCAGTAGTTGTGAAACGCATGGTGCCTGGGGAAGAAACAGCCTAACAGGAATTTTTGTAGATGACATTTGCTATGCTTTTAAAACAGTTATAAATACAACCCCAAAAGCCATAAATTCCATCTGTGTTCACAGCTGAAGGAGACATCAGTAACTTGGTCTCATCTTCCATAAGACAGGAGAAGATGTCAGGAGAGAACACTGTGATTTTCTGGAAAGAAAAATAAAATGAGGAAGAGAAATCCATGGCAAAAGCAGTTCAAGTATTTTTAAAAGAGGGTGCTTGGGAAATGAACACTATCAGGGCAGTGGAATTGTATTGAAAAATGTAGGAAATGGCCCATCTCAGGAAGGGAAGGCAAGGCTGTATCCATGGCCTTGTATTGCTCTTTGAACCATGATCACTCTGGCTGTGGTTTGCAGGACCTGCTTTTGGAACAGGCACCCCAAGTTGCGAGATGGCAGAAATTTTATTCTCCTTGCCCTTTTATCTTTCACGTAAGAAGAAAACTGTTGATATAAAATTTTGCTACTACATCTTTTGAACAAGATACAAACAGAAGTTGTGTATGCCAGACACAAGGGCTCAGCTGCCCTTGCTGGCAGGAAGCATCATTAACCTTCTTTGCTGCAGACAGCAATGCAGTAGACACTTAACATTGCTTACGGGGTGGCAGTGCCGACATGTTCAGGAGAGAAACACAAGTCCTGGGGTGGGCTGGGACAGCACATACGAGTTTCATCAACTCCATATGTGACCATTGCAATCTCTTTCCCCCGTGGATTGCGAGGAAATTCCCCAAAGACCACATTTGCACCAAGCAGCAATCTGGCAGCATTTCCTTTTGAAAGCTGTCAAATGCAGTGCTTCCAAAGCACACGGCGTGGCTGCTGGGGACGGGTCACCTGGACACTGGGTATCCTGGGTGCCCTGGCTGATAAGTGTGATGCCTGCTTTTACAGGGTAGCAGAGAGGCTGCTGGAGCTTCCCTCATTTCTGCCCACCAGTCACTGCATTGGAGGGAGAAGCTGAGAAAGCCTGCGGAAAAGCCATGTTCTGATCATGGAATCTAGTGCTAAAACTGGAAATAAACCCATAGTACACCTCTATGCTCCAGTTTCAGTAGCTGGCTGCATTTTAATTCCTCTCTAGGTTTTAGGTTAGCAAATTTCACTTGAAACCTGACAAGAACACATTTTTTCCCCATCTTCTCTCAGGGCAGTGAGGTATTAGGGAATATGACTCAGAGAGAGTCCTGTCCCACTGAGTTTTCCTACCTCCTTGTGTTTAGCCAGTTTGATGGCAATATGGAACAAGCTTTGGCCCGTCTCATGGCACTAACTAGATTGCTGAAAGCTGTTCAAAGAAGACAACTGAAAGAACTGACAAAAGGAAAATTTTCAAACTATGGTGCTGAAGTACCACAAAGTGGAAGAAGGGCTATACAGCAATAATATATGACTGTAAATTCAGAGCATGAACCCAAGATTTGTCTCATTCAGGTTTTGTAGACTGTCATCAGAAATGCATAACATAGGGTTAATAAAGAGCACTGTAGTACAGACCAATCCTTTCTTTCGCTGAGGGCCTGCACCCTGCCATCCTGATTTATTCCTTATTCATAGGGTGAAAAACACCCATTGGTTTCAGGAGATATTTCAGATCAAGCACTGAAGCATTTGTGCCTGGATTTTCAGGCCACGTATTTTACACACTTCTGAATGCTAACAACAATGCTGTGACTCTGTAAGGATACATGCATTTAAACCAGCATCAAAACTCCTTTATGGCTAGGATTTAAAATGTTGAATGCATTAGAGAAGAGAAACATTTGCACTGTGTTTCTTATTGTTGGTTGCCTTTCTGTAAGTGCTTTCAACACCACCAAATTAGTGCAGAAGTGGTTAAAAGCAGCTAAAGGGAGCTTTGGAGGACTCAGTGTCAGCTGGCATTCTAATGAGAATTAGACAATCGGAAATAGACAGCTCCGAGGCCAAACAATTAGCCAGACAATTAAAAGGCTCTACTGTACAGGGCTTTATGTGGGATAGGATAATGCAGCCGCAATATTTGTGCTAATAAGCTAGACAGATAAGAATGAAGTTAATTTCCCTTCTCAGGAGGTAAATGAACAGATTGCTCCATTTTAGTCTAGCCCAAAAGGACATGATTTTTCCCTGGTCAGAAAAAAAAGTTAAGAGAAAGTAATAAAAATGTTAGTCTCTGTCTGGATATTGAGCTGGTGTGGAGCTTGCAGAGGTCCAGCAGCAATGCCACCCTGCTCTGCTCTGTCTTCTGCCTTTTGCAAATCGCACTTTTACCCATCATGGCTAAAGCTCTCCCTGTTCTCATTCTGGATTCTTCCATATGTATTGGATAAGACTTTTACACATCTATTTTGATATTTTTCATAATATGTTGCTCACTACAGATCAGAGGTATGACAATTTCATGTGAAAAATGAAAACAGGGATGAGTATAAACACAAACTGCCACTTCCCCAAAATATGCACCTAAGTTTCTTGTATTTGGAGAAATTGCAGGGTGTGGCACCCCATGGGATGCAGAGGATGAGCCTCCCTCAGGGAAACCTCCCTTCACGGTGGTGCTTTCCTGTGAATGCTGTACACTGAACTAAAGAGCTGACGCAGGCTCGAGGCCAGAGTGACCCCAAAAACATGCCCAGCTCCAGAAGGCTTATCTTACCCCAATATTCTGAAATTCTATGCCTCTCTAAACCCACAGCATAGCAGCGACATGCTATGAGATCGCCAAAGTTCCAACTCTTATTACCCATCCAGTTTTGTATGGGGCAGGCTTAGTTACTGCAGCAGCATCTTACACTAGTATTTCCCTCAGGGCAAAACCCTCTGAACTTTAACATCCACCTGGCCTATGCAGAACTTTACCCAAACCCCAAGGCACAAAGCCAATGCTATCAGCGTGGTGCAATGAACACAGTCCATTCCCGGGGACATGGTCCTGGGCAGCCAGCTCCAAGTGGCCCTGCTTGAGCAGAAGGGTTGGACTAGGCAACTTCCAGAGATCCTTGCCAATCTCAGACATGTGTGGCTTTGTGATGTGCCACGCACCAATGGTGGAAAACACCACTGAGGCTTCCAACGCTTTCTCCTGCACTGGAAGTGTCACATGTGAGAAGGAGGGCTGGGAGTTTGCAGAAGTTTGTCTAGAAGCTTCATTCAAAGCTCATACAGAGGCAGAAACATTGGAGGTTTCTGGTTCTCCTCTCCTTCAGACAGTGCAGGCTGCTGCCAGAGCCTGAAGTCCCACTTTGCATTAGATTACTGGCTTTCAGTGGTGGACCAGCAGTCATGTGTTGCTATTTAGCAGAAAGCACCACCAAAACAGTGAAAATGAGCTATTTTGGTTCAGTGCCTCCTTGCAGTTACAAAAGACCAGAAGCAAGTTGTCATACTCGGGATAATTGATTCCCCAGGAAAACAAGCCACTTGGAACACAAGGCATTTTGCAGCGGGTCACGCTGTTGTTTTTTCTGCTGTGATGGCAGCGTTTTTGTATCTTCGGGGCTTACCGCACATGCACAGGATAGGTCAGATGTGGGCAGCTTTCCTCACTGCCCCTCTCTCTCCTCCCCCTTCCCCAAAAAAACCAACTGAATGGACACGTGACAATATCACACACTCAGAGACAAATGTATTTACAATGCATCGGCATGGCTGAGTTCAGTCTGTAATTACCACATTATGGCTTCAGCCAAGCCATTTCTCCAATAACGCCCAGATGTACCAATTATTTCTCCTCTGCAATGAAAACAGATGAGAAACAGGTGACAAGCCCTGCTTGTAGCAGAGGGAGGGAAAGAAAGTTTTGACTAATGAAAAAATTGCCCTAATAAGGATCTTGTACCAGAACAGCATGGTGAAACTGCCTTAAAGTCTCTGCTCTCTGCAGGTCTGATGTGGAAGATCACAGGGCTAAGTATCACTGTAATATGTTTAATACAGGCATCTGCACTCTTAACCAAAATCTCTTTTTGGCCACTGGAAACTGGAAGCATGTGTTTGAGGCTGTGTTCCCATCTCACCAGCCCTGGCACCAGGAACTCTGCCAAGTTCTGCTACACCAAGTGTCTCATTTTCCAGATCGACCCTGAGCAAGAGGCCCCTTTGGAGGATCAGGTGTACATTGAAGTCCTTACCCCTTCCCTACCCTGGTTTTAAAAAGGCCTTTTTGTATGACTGCTCCCTGGTTCTTGCTCTTTTTCCTAGCAGGCACACATGGAGTTGAGGATCTCCATGTTGCAAAGATCACCGTCCAGAGGAAACCACAGGGCCTCAGTTGCCTCTTCCCTGGGCAACCTGACACAGAGACCAGGGAAGGGATGTAAGATGCAAATAGCATCCCTCTGGATGACTGGAAATGCCATTTTTGACCAAAAAGTCTTTCCCAATAATCACTGTTTCAAAACCTGCTAGGTAAGCAATTTTGTCCAAAAATTCCTGAACATATCAAAACCCCTGGAAAACAGGCAGTGTCTTCTTCCATTTGAAATCATTCTGCATTTGTAAGCTGCAAGAAGGGAAATTTTACCAGGTGGACATTCAGAATGCTCATATTGATACTGCTACTTCTGCCTACAAACCACAGCACTGGAAAAACAGTAGTTACACACAGCTTTATCAAAGACCTTCAAGGATGCATTCGCTCTGTCTGGGATATACAATGAAAAGCTACTTAATTTTGATTTTGTGCTTCATGTAGATACATCCTCACTAATGACAATGAGGTACAGTGATGTAGTGCTGGTGGAAAGGTAAACAGACTTACACTAGTCTGTAAAAGAATACATTCTTTAAAACCATGTACAAAAAAAGCTGTTGTGTCCCAGCAAAGTGTGAGGACTTTTCCTGCTATGACATAATTAGGGTCACGAATGATAATGAAGCACTTTTACTAGTATGTGACCAAGTGTTGCTCACATATGACTAATAGACAGTTGTTCATAATTTACATGATTAACATGTTAGTACTTCCCCCCCATACTGATTCAGTCACATTTGTCAACTTGCTTTTTTTTTTTTTTAATCAGCTCTAGCAACACAATGTGTGAAGCCTTGCTGTGGGGTTAGCAGCACAGTTATCTGAAGGGCTGAATCACAAGTCCTCCATGAGTATTGCTGAAGGATTTCACTGGAGACAACAACACAGAGTTCAGGCGATCAGCAGTGGTTTCTAGATGGGTTTTGACATACTGCCTGTAACCAGCTGAGACCCAAGTCCTTCTGAAATCAATGGAAAGTCCTGCATGGCCATAATTTCACCCAGTGAGAGCCAGGAATGTCTGTAACTCCAGAATATTTACTATAAGGAGGGCCAAGCTGCCCAGCTTTTATTTTCTATTGAATTTAGCTAACATTTTCTAGGTTTCCCCATTGTGTGGCTTTGGCTTCTGAGCCCATCTGCTACACTTCAGGGTATGTTTTCATTGTGGTGCGTGGGCTCTTGGCTCATTAGCATGGTGTTAATGGAGTATGGCAGCTAGAGCCTTCCTCCACTCACTGATACGATGCTCCTTCCGGAAGGAGGTTTGCCCACAGCAGATTCAGCAGCTGAAGCATTTATCTGCCATGGAGTGTTAATAACTCTTGAGTTATAATTACCAAATCTCAATATTTACAGAAAACCAGAATCTCTATTGTGCAGCTAATAGCACAATCTTGAATGTACAAAATGCCAATTTGCTATGAATGAGGAGCTGCTTGCTAAAATTCAAAAGCAATTAAACCATAAGCAGTAGCTGACATTTAACAATTGCACTGTTGCCAAGGAGTCACCACTTACTGGGTGCAATTCTGGCAGTGAAGATGCTTTATGGGACAGAAGGACCTGGAGATCCTCCTCCCCAGCTACACCACAGAGAAGATTAGTGCCTCAGCTAGAAGACTGGGAAACTCAAACCATTTTCAAACCTCTAGACATAAGGAAGAATTTTTTTTACAATGAAGGTAGTGAAACACTGGCACAAGTTGCCCAGAGAGGTGGTAGATGCCCTATCCCTAGAAACATTCAAGAACAGGCCGGATGGGTCTCTGAGCAATCTGGTCAAGTGGAAGGTGTCCCTGCTCATTGCAAACAGATTGGATCTATATAACCTTTAAAGGTCCCTTCCAACCAAAATCATTCTATGATTCTATAACTTGAGTTGCTTCAAACAGCTGGCTGGCAGAATATCCCACTGTACCTTCTTTAGATCCTCTGGTGTAGGATCAGGTTGTGCTTGGAAGGATGAGGCAGCTCCTTCAGTTTTCTGCTACTGAAGAGAGGAAAGGTAAATTTTGTTCCTCTGTCTTTATTCTTTAGTTATTCTTCCCCATTCTTTATTCTTTGGTCTAGTGTGTAAGTTGTTAAATGTGTGATGTGTCTTCTCTGCACGAGAGAGAGATCTGGTCCTCCAAATCTCATCTGCTTCATCATATCAGTAACTATACTGCACACCAAAATAAACAGAATAGGCATATATTTTTAATATTATTACTCCTTAGAAGATTTGTTTGTTTGTTTGTTTTGTTGTTGTTTTGGGGGGGTTGTTTTGTTTTGTTTTCTTTGTTTGGATGGCCCAAAGCCCCTTTCTTTTTTCTCCCTCAAGGAGCGAAATCATCTATTCAATGGGGGTTGAACAAAAAAATCTACATTCAACTTATATTGAAATTTTGAAATTGAATTTATTTTCCCTGGAAGGATTTTTCTTTTTTACTGTTCTTTACTATTGCAAAGCTGAGACAAATTTCAAAAGAAAACTTTGTTTCCCAGTGAAAAAAAGAAACCAGTTATTTCAAAAATGTCAAGATATGTCTGTTCTGCCATCACTAATACCACTTGCTAAATTTCACAAGTTAAAAAGTTTTGGTTTATCCAAACCTGTATTATTTTTTTCAGCAAAGAAAGTCTGTGCCCTATAATTTCATCCCAATCTCCAGAAAGCAGCCTTTATCTGCCTTATCCCAGAGCACCCTGGGAATCATGACTGCAAGGCTTCCCCCAGTACATTGGTATAATAAGAGGGTCACCTGTAGAAACTTTACAATGGACTAAATGCAGTAGAAAAAGTCTGCCTGGTAATCACAGCAGACCTGTGGATATTGTGCTTAAGTCAAGGACCAAGGCCTGCACAGGAGACACTCAGTGAAGGAAGAGGCCATGACCCATCCAGCAGCCAAGCGTTGCTGACTGCAACCCTGCAGAGGAGGAAACCTGGCATTTGTGCATGGGACACATCCTGGTTACTATTTCTCAGCTTCAGCCAGGTGCTGCGTTTTCCCTGGGAAATGCAAATCCAGGACTGCGGCCCTGAGCTTTGGGCAGCTTTTAAAACCCCTTTCCCATTTTCCCTGCTCCCCTACAGCCTACAGACCAGTGCTGTGTCCTGAGAGTACAGCCCTTTCTGAAAAGGAGTGGTGTAAGGATAAGCTCTTTAAAACAGTTCCTGTGCCTACTCTAAGGTTTTGGATAGGAAAAAAACCCCACTTTTGCTAATACTCATTACGGCTAGGGATAAAGTTCTCTATCTCTCAGCACATTTGGTAATTATTTACTTAACTAAATGGTGAAAAAGAGAAGCCTCAATTCTCCAGAGTTGCCTCCCTCAGCTTGTTTATCACTGTGTTGCAATGGCTCTGTGGTTGTGAAATCTTGAGCTGAAAACTCCAAAGGAAATTTCTACTGACAAGCTTTCCTTGAGGCTGTAAACAAAGAGAATTCATTAAGAGGAAGCAAGAGAAGCAGAAAACATCAAAATTAACACATGTGCACGCGTGCATGCATACATGCACACACACACACACACACACAGCTTTTTCATAACTGTGATGAGGAAAAAAAATCCTTATACCAGGCTTATTTTTATCAAGGATAACCAGCTTGACCTAATGCTCCCTGCAGTCGGTAGGACACTGAGCTTTCTCAGACTGCAACAGAAGTAGGATTGTACTTTCAGACAGCCTATTTCACCTGCCATGTCCTGAAAGTGCTTTACCCTTTCTCCACCTGCTTGTGCAAACTACAAAACATGGCTCTCTAGGAGTTCTCAGGTGTTTGCCGATAGACAGTGTATTTGCTTAAAAGAAAAAGAATGAATAATGCATTAAAAAGAAGCTTCTGAGCCAAATGTACTAATGGCTTTTTACCTGTAGCACCAAGAGCTTGTATATTCTGGCTTCGTGTTAAAAAGTGTGCTGATTAAACCATAATATTATGTTTTGATCTAGCCTACAGCTGAATGAATTACTGGCAGGAAACACAGCTCATGAATTCAATCAAAAATCCTTTCATTTGTCACAGCCGCTTCCTGTCCGTCTTTGAAACATCTGCTTCTCTTGTTCACGATAGAAAAAGTCTTTGTTAAAATAATAAGCATGCACCGATCCTTCCCCCAAATAAAGTGTGTGGTTCCTTGATGAAACACGCTTTCCTCCTCACTTCAAGTTTATTTTATGTATCTTTAATAGCTGCCTCACACCCCTCTCTTTCTTTCTGCTTTGAAATTCTGGAAAATCTCAAGCTGACAAAAGACCCACTTCCAAAGTATAACTTTGAGCTGCCCCTGGCCTTTCTGCCAATGGGACCCAGCATCTGGGATGCTCTGATGCAATCCCTGACAAGAACCTCTCTCCAGCTCCTTCAGTTAAAGCCACTTCCTCCCCGAGAAGGCCAAGCAGACATCTAGTGTCCCGGAGAGAGGTGTTTTTCCAAGGTGCTCGCTCCCCCGTGCATGTGAAGCTGCAGCTGGGATGGGCATGCACTTCTGGGAAGTGTCACCAGTCCTTTCTTGTGAGCAGTGAAGCACCACAGCTCCTCCTGGCCAGAGGGTCAAGCTAGAAGAGAAACACAGAGCAACTCCTTTCTTAACTTTCCATTTCCAGTCACTGCAGTGAGGTATCTCAGATTGTGGCTATTTAGTCAGCTATTTGTGCAAATGGTGGATATCAGTTGTGCAGCCCCCTCCTGCTGTCCTTAAATGTCTCACAAATCCACAACCAACATACTGGTGTTTATGTGCATGTTTGGCACCATCAGCAGCTCCAAATTTCTTTACAAGCATCTACAGGGAAGAACACCAGTCTTCCAGTGAAATTTTAAATCCCTACTTTGAAGAAAACCACTTTCTTTGCTAATCACACTAATAATTAATTATCTACTTCCTGCACCTCTTCCGAAAGCACTACGAGTGTTCACTTCCAAACTTGATGATCCATGGCTCGGCACCAAAATGCAGCTAACTCTGGGGTGCAGCCTAAGAGTGGTATAACAAACCTTAGTAGTGCTCAGAAAACCCACCACTGCAGGCATTAAGCTGGAAAGTTTAGGGTTGGAGAAGAAGCAGCTGTATTAGAAAGAACGTAACCCCTACAAAGGGTCAGCCTGCAAGTTCGCTCACCCTGTGTGCCAACCCTGTGCCTCTTCCTAAAGCTATCCAAGGAAGTGACTGCAGTGGTCATGATAGGGACAGACAGCTGTCTTGTGAGAAGTGGAATTGAAGTATTCTTCCCCATTCTCATGAGCTGGAAAAAATAAGCCAGTCCAATTAGCACATTTTCATTGTTTTTTGCATCATGTGAACTTTCATAATGTGAGACATGGCTTGCAAGTGACTGAAAGCTAAGACTGCATGTGAAATAGGCTGATGACAGGCAGAAGCAGAAAATGGTTAGGGAGATTTGCATGATGCTTTTCCTATGCTCAAGTGACTACTTTTTTAATTTCCAATTTTCCACTAGGTGCTTATAAAAAAAAATTTATTTTAATGTAATCATTTTTGAAGCATAGATTACTTTCCTTGCATGAGAATCTTACTTTTCCTCTGATTCTTCACTACAATACAGCTTCATCTCATGATTTCAGCACTATATCTGAATAAAAGTGATATAAATCAGGGTTATCCCAAACTTAAGAATTCCTGACATGGGTCAGCCCAAAGGTTAGTCTGTCGCAATGTCCCATTTCCATCTCAGACTGACAGCAGGTACACAGGGAAGAGGATGGGAATGGGGTAAACACATAGCAATAAATCCTTCGTATTTTCCACCAACTGGCAGATGTTTGTAGCTTAGGAAACTCCTGAGACAGAGCTGGGGTGTTTGCATTTCATGGCTGTCAATTTTTTTTTCTTCCTGAGATATGTTTAATTGCTTTCTACCTTGCCAACTGTTAGCAACACAGAATCATGCAGTGGTGAGTTCTGCAGTTTAACTGTGACTGTTCTTTCTGTCTGTCTAAAGGCTGACACCACCTCATCATATTGGATGTCCCACAGGTCTTGTTTTGAAACAGCCCAAGTAATTTCCAGCAAACTCACTGGAGGGGATTCATGGTTGTCAGCACCTCTATACTATTCTCTCACTCCCTTTTTGGACAAGGGAGTCCCACCATCTAGAAACTGTCCTATACTTTGGGTTAGCTTTGTAACTTCAGTGCCTTTTTATTTCTAATACACTCTTCCTGAGAAGGAAAGGCAGAACTAGTAAAGTTGTACAGCTCTGGTTTTCCTCTTTTTAAATAATTACTCCTGATGTTTGATTTGTTTTCCACTGCTATCAAGGAGCAACCAGCTGTTTTCACAGAGCTATTACAACTCTGGGATCTAATTCCTGATCAGACACAGCTAACTCAGTCTATCAACTGGCATCTACAGTTAGGAGTTTTTCCCATGTACACCACTCCATGTTTATCTAAATTAATCTTGTCTGCTCTTTTATTGCCTCACTACAGTGAGCGCCTTCTGCAAGTCTTTGCAGTCATCTTTCATTTTTACTACTCTTAATAACTTACTATCTATCAATAGCAAACATTGCCACCTCACTATCCATCCTCTTTTCCAGATCGTGGGAGATAAGAGCTTCAGTCCTGCCCTGAGCCATTTCTCTCCTCATCCCAGTTACAGTGACAAACCCACATTCCTACTACTAGAACTTGTTTTGCCTGTGGAAAGAGGTTTTCCACTGCCAGTACAGCTTTGCCAGATGTGTCCACACTAGGAGTACACTGCTGGATCAATGTGATGGTATTTTTGTACCAATACAAAAAAAACCCAAGCCCTTTCTTATGGTTTAAAATCATCCCTTGGCCACAGCAGGAAACCTGAGGGTGAAGTACAACCTTCCCAAAGGAGAAGGGCAGTTTAAGTAGGGAGACATCAAGGTACTGCATAACTTGTGGTATTTAACCTCAGATTTGGGGTTAAATCAGGCTCCTGCAGGGCTATAAATTAAGAAAGAAAAAAATGGGAGCTGACAGAGAACGTAGGAGCATAAACTATTTTCTGTAAGTAAATAAGTAGACAGTTGCTGTCAGAGCTTCTGCTGCATATCACCACATGGCCACATTAAGATATCTGTGATGGTACTTGGAGGGCATCTGAAAAACAGCTACTTCAGATATCTGCAATATCTTTCTGTTCCAGTTGACCCAAGCTGTGGCATTTCTTGAGCATCCCACTTTTCTGCCCTCTGCTGGGGTGTGGGATAGGTGACTGAGTGCAAATGCTTGCATATGAAAAAATCCCACACAATATCAACTTGACCTTAAGCTAGAAACAATAGAAGACATGATGGAGCAAGATGGGAGCCAGAGTTGCCACCCATTCACCTGCTGAACTGCAACAAGCGGACCCACACAGGGGCTTTGCCTGCTGGGTGCTGCTGGTGAGAAGGTGGCAGTTCAGCAGACAGTGTCAGGGCAGGAGGCTGAGCCATGCATTGATTGCACGAGGTGAAGCATGAGCTGATTGCGTACATCTTGTACCGAGGCACCTGCTACCTGGTTAGTCTGGAGCCTCCCATCGCTCCTTTTTTTTTTTTTCTTTTCAAATAAGGACATTAAATGCAATTAGGAAGCATCGGGTTTCCAGCAAACCAAAGTAAGCATGTTTCTGTCCAGTGCAAATTAAACAGTGGAGATCAATACCATCAGCTGTTGCTGAGACCAGAAGTAAAAAGAGAAACTATACAAACTTTTAGAGGGAAAGAAAGTCCATTGGAATTCCTAAACACAAAGATACTGTCTCCGACTGAGGAACTCCCAGCCCTACAACTGCATCGGGAAAAGGACTGTGGCATATTTGGCTGTTTTCTTGTGGTTTTTTTCCAGCATCCACTCCTGGACAGAACTAGGACAGGATCCTGGAATTGACATACCCCTTGCACACCCAGTATAGTTGTTCCTCAGCCATGTGTAAAAGTCCTGCAGCTCATTTTACAAATGTGTGTGCTCCAAGAGACGCCTCTTGTTTTTGATTTTGAAGGCTCAACTGACAGACCCAGGAAAAGTAAGCCCCAGAAAATCTGATTTGTCTAATACACAAGGTCCTAGATACATCAGTGCTGCCAGTGTTTATCCTTCCATATTATCCCTGTGCTATGTATCACCTGATTGAGAAAGGCAATACAGTCCACTGGACTGAGTGCTGTGCAATGCCAGGGCCAACATGGGAGATTCAGAGAATGCAAGAGTCTGGCTTTTTGTACCAGATGTGAGTACATAGGCCTGGGGTCCAGAGGTGACTACTCAGACTGAAGAATCATATTTTTCTGGCCTCTTCTATTGAGCATCTATTTTGCCTCACTAATTGTTAAATGCCAGAAACTTATTTAGTTTTAAATGATCTTTAATATCATGCATTTTTAAAAAGGCTACGAAGCTCCTACGCTTCAGAATCGCAACCTGACACCCAATTCCCATCTGTCTCCTATTAACAAAAACAACCTAGATAATCTCCAGTTGCATGTGGGAAGAGATATGAAAAACTGATGATACAGTGTAGACCAAGAAGCAGTCAGCAGCATCTTAACAGTACCCATCTGATCCAGTGGCTAGTTTAAGGAATGTCTGAATGAAGAGAAGATAAAATTAATGGATAAGCCAACTATATACACTGACAAAGTGAAACTACATTTAGCAAGGTGTAGAGAGTGATTTATTTGATTTCAAGGCCACTCCAAAACTCCATATCACTATATAAGGCATCAGTTACATGAGCAATCTCAGCTCCAGATGCTCATCCTAAGTGCCTGAATGAAAAGAGACATGCCAGGAATAGTCTGTATGAGACAGGACACATGAACATGATGAAATGCAGACTGGAGACTACCATCAGCACTGCTGCCTCACAAGCGTGCACTCTGGCAGGGATTTCAGGTGAGCTTTGTCACTGGTGGGAGTGTGAGCAGCTCTGGGGATTTCCTACAGAGTGTGTGTGGACTGGGGAGAGCAGATGTGGGTAGACTGAAGCCAAATGGCTGGATCCCTGCAGGGGTAACCTGCAGGGTGGGCACTTTGGGTTTGGACAGCAGCCAGGGATGTAGCAGAAAAGCATTGGAATCAAGGGGCTCAGTGACTTTCAACTCAGCCCATACTGCTCAAACACCCAGGTGGCCTGGTGCTAATGCATTAACTTCAGGCTAGCCAGGGAAACCTTTTGCATCCCTAGGAGAGCTCCCACTCCTGTGTGTCCACACAACCTTGCCTACAGCCGACTGAGCTTTGCAGTGCCCTACCCTGGAGGCATCACACTACACTGACTGATGAGGGGGAGAAAAGTGGATGAAGAAAAGGCTGGATTTCTGATTTCTGAGATTGGAGAGGTACAGAGTGGGAAACCATGAACAAAATCTGCTGATGCAGCACAGCACCTTGCAGTATTTCCCATTAGGAACTACAGAATCACATAATCAACCAGGTTGGAAAAGACCTCTGAGATCATCAGGTCCAACCCATGACCCAACACCACCCTTTCAACTAGACTGTGGCACTAATTGGCACATTCAATTTCTTCTTAAATACCCACAACCTCCCTGGGCAGCCCATTCCAATGCCTGATCACTCTCTCTGTAAAGAATTTCTTTCTAATGTCTAACCTAAACTTCCCCTGGCACAGCTTAAGACTGTGCCCTCTTGTCCTACTGCTGGTTGTCTGGGAGAAGAGACCGACCTCACCCTCATTCCAACCTCCTTTCAGGGAGTTGCAGAGAGTGATGAGGTCTCCCCTGAGCCTCCTCTTCTCCAGGCTGAAAAACCCCAGCTCCCTCAGCTGCTCCTCATCGGGCCTGTGCTCCAGTCGATTCACCAGCCTTGTTGCCCTTCTTTGGAC
>VZRE01002548.1:0-16589 GCA_013396775.1 Cephalopterus ornatus | reverse complement strand
CATGGGAGACAGTCCTTGATGAACCTCTCTAACGTGAGTTCATCCTTCGGGCAGCAGTTCTTCTCAATCTGCTGTCCTGTGGGTCACTTCTCCATGAGGTGCAGGGTTTTAATGGTCCTCTATGGGCTGCAGGGGGACAGCTGCTTCACCATGGTCTTCACCACGGGCTACAGGGGGGCCACAGCTCTGAGTCCTTCCTCTGTTCCCATGGGGTTCCTCACAGGGCCACAAGTCCTACCTGGGACAAACTTGCTCCAGCATGGGTTTCTCTCTCCACGGGCCACAGGTCTGCTGCAGGACTCTGCTCCATCCTTGGGCCTCCCATGGAGTCACAGCCTCCTTCTTGCATTCATTTGTTCCAGCATGGGCTCCTCCATGGGCTGTAGAGGGGTCTCCGCATCCTCCATGGGCTGCAGAGGCCTTAGTTTCAAGTCCTTCCCCTGCTCCTGGGGCAGAGGGGGGCCCTCTCTCCCCCTGCTGCTGCACTGACCTTGGTGCCTACACTGTTGTTCTAATGTTCTGCTCTGCTCTTCTCAGGCTGGAATTTCTTCTGCACAACAGTCTCCTCTGTTCTTAAATATGTTATCACAGAAGCATTACAATGCTAATTGGCTCAGCCTTGGCCAGCAGCAGGAAGTCCCTCCTGGAGCAGGCTATCACTGGCTCTTCATAGGACAGGAGAAGTTTCTAGCAGCTTCTAACAGAAGCTACCCCTATAGCCCCTCCTGCTACCAAAATTCAATAACATAAACCCATGACACCATGTACGAAAGATTACAGCCGGAGAACACAGTGCTAATTTCAAGTGTAACAAGGATAATGCTCAAATGGGCCTTTAGGATGAATAATTTACCTTCTCCAGCATTTTGCTTGTGTGAAAAAGGTTTTTTCATATGTTATCTGTGATCATTCCAGAGTCGTTGCAATACTAAACTGGATTTCTACCTGGCAAAAGACTTCATATAGAGAATGAAAGAACTGGATTTGGGGACTTAGGAGTTTGGAAGTTTTTTTCAGGTTTTTCTTTTTTTCTCTTTTTCTTTCCCCCTTCCCCCCCCCCGCCCCCCCAATAACTTCTAAAAACTAAGGCCTTTGGGTTACTGAAAATAAACTTTACTTTTTCTTAGCTATAAATCCTCCATATCCCTCTAAAAAATTTTATAGAAGACAGTTTAGTTTTCATTTGTTATCTAGTTTGCTCTTCTCTTTGGTTTTATAGTTGGGTTTGGCTGTTTACAATATTTTATCTATGACTAACAACCACTCACATCAACCCAAATGCATACACCATCATGCACTGCTGTTTCTTGAGGTTATTTTCCATATGAAAGAGACGTAAGGAACATAATGCTGTTGTTATTGGAAGTAGATGATCATTAAGGCCCCTTCCAACCCAAACCATTCTAGGATTCTACGAATCTACCACACCAGAAAAAGAAAAAAGAAGAAAAAAAAAAAAGAAGTAAGTCTTGAAAGAAACATGGCCGTCTTGGGTTCTAATGAAAGAAATTTTCATGCAGTCTTCTGGAGGAAATGTTAAGGCCCCCATCAAAATATCTCTTAGATGTTCCTTACTAGAGTGGGTTTTTTGTTTTTGTTTGTGGTGGTTTTTTGTTGTTTTGTTTTTGGGTTTTGCGTGGGTTTTTTTGGGTTTTTTTTGTTAGTCAATTTCAATTTTTTATTTACCTAACCAAGTTTTACCTTTCATCCAATCTCATTGTCCTGGAAGGGAAAAATATGCAAGAGAGTAGGAAAGTAATTACTCTTTATCAGAGAAAGTAACTCTCATAGATTTGCTAGTGTAGCAGAAGGACACCAAAGTCATGACTAAGGTAATTTAAAATACGTTAGACAGAGTTCTTCAAAAACTGAAAGCAGACTTTGATATCTATATTGCACTGCACTTGTGCTTTGAATTTATAGTCACATAATTTCAGAGTTTGCTAAGATTTTAGGCTGGTTTCAAGAAAAGATGTAAATAATTTGGATGTAAAAATGAAAATTCCCTACAGATTATTGGAATTAGGCAGGTAACACTTGTTTAAAGTACTTTAAAACATCACCCAAGTCTAATCTTAGCACAAGCAAAACCAAACGATAAATACATAATATTGGCTTTAGTATCTAGAATCCTATCAATTTTCATACCTAGACAGTGTTACTCCACATTCACTGGCTGCACATTAACTACCAGTACAGCTTCAGCTCCCTGAACTTCATGATTTGTGACACTCATTCCAGCCTTTCCACTGCATTAGTGATGCTAAAGAGCACTTTTTAGTGGTGTCTGCTGATGACAGAGGCACAACAGCAGAAGCCTTGTCTCCTCCACGACTCACTTCTGCAATGCCCAGGTCTCGGTGCAAACACCATGCAGCTGGGGATGCTTTTTAAGGAAGCTCTCTCAGTGAACCCTGCAGGAACAGTAACCTACTTTGCATAACAGAACTGTGCTTGAAAGCATTTTTGAGATCTAATAAAGTCTTCTACATACAGAAAAGAGGAAGTAGCAACTAAGTAGTGGAGACTGTCTAATAATAACTAGCACCATTGTAACATTGTAACAGAGTTACACATTAGAGTCTGAAAACACTACCTGGGAGTAACTGTAACTTGCACTGTCTCTGGCTGGGATAGAGTTAAATTTCTTCCTAGCAGCCTTTATGGTGCTGTACTGTGCATTTGTGACCAAAGCAGTGTGGATTACGCACTGGTGTTTTGGTTGCTGAACAGTCAAGGCCTCTCTGTCTCTCTCTCTCTGAGTAGGCCGGGAGTGAGCAAGAGCCTGGGAGGAGATGCAACCAGAACAGATGATCCAAACTGACCAACTGCAAACTCCATATCCCATATAATGACATGCTCAGCAGTCAAAACTGGATATGCAGTGTTTCCAAAGTAGACAATCCTAGGCTAGGCATTTATGTGCTGGCTGGAGATGGCAAGTCACTGCCTTAGCATCACTTGCTGCATTTTTTTCCTCTTGTTCATTACTAAACTATCCTTATCTCAATCCATAACTTCTTCTTTATCCAAAAAGCAAGAAGCACCTCTTTAATTCAGTCTATGGACTATCTTGAAGAGTTTCCATATCAGTGGATGGGAATGTGGGGGTCAGGACAGAAGATGTATTTACTTTTTAGGTCAAAGTAGTGTGCAGCCTTTTTACATCTCCTTGAAATAAATAAATTAATTATACAGAAAATATTTTTTCCGATTTTTTATTGTATTAAAGAAAAAAATGTGAACTAACAAATACAGTATGGTTAAGTCTAGCAGCAATTTTATTAGGCTTTAAACTTCAGTTATAGCAGCAAAGAAGAATTTTATGTTAAACTTTTGACTGAAATTTGGTTTATTTAAGAAATTTTAGGGAGTACCCTTGCTTTAAGATTTTCCCATGAGCTACCAGTATTGGATGATATGTTTGGCCACAAATAAGGCCTTTCACTATCACTGTTTTTAACTTTGTAATGCAGCAAAAAAACAGTGACGAATATTACATTCTAGCTTCTAAGTTTAATGTCTAGGTTCCCACACAAGGAAAACACTTGCAAATCCCACTTCTGAATCAGAGACCAAAGAATAAAACTGA
This sequence comes from Cephalopterus ornatus, assembly GCA_013396775.1. Lineage (NCBI taxonomy): Eukaryota > Metazoa > Chordata > Aves > Passeriformes > Cotingidae > Cephalopterus > Cephalopterus ornatus. The sequence continues at coordinate 12,997 of VZRE01002548.1, read as the reverse complement.
TATTTTAAATGTCAGTTGAGGATCCAAACAATGGATTTACTACCTTTTCTTCTTACTCTTACTTCTTCCTTCCTTAAACTTTTTTTGCCCCTCAGGCAGCTGATTCCCACGGTTACATTCTTACAAAAGGAAGAAACTACATCTTATTCTGTATCATTTTTGGTGAAGATATGCTTTGTAAATATACAGGAGAACCAGAACTAATATAATAATTTGTAAGCAAAATTCCACAATGCTTCTTTCTGCATGATACCATTACTTCAGAATCCTAGATCCTTTAAAGATGTGAAAGAATTGGTGTGTATTGAAGGAAGCAACATGTGTCTGTATTATAATCCAAGCTTCTTTACCAAAGGTAGACACAGATATACTGTCACTCTCATTTATGAGTTGTACATAGGCACCTAAGCCTTTTTTTGAAGTGAAAAATTTTAAAAATACAAACAAAAAAACAACTTCCCCCCCCCAAATCACAGCACTGCAACAGCAAAGATTTCTTATCTCGTAGAGCAATGAGTTTATTTCTTTATACATAACCATTTATGACAAGGTCATTCAATTCCTTGGTTTGCTTTATACAAACCGGTATCTTCATTTTTCAACAGAATTCATGTTTTGGAATCATGAGCCCCAAGCAACTTTCTTCAGGTCTGACTTATGACTGTGATATACTTAGTAAAAACAAAACAAACAAAAAAAAAAACCCCAACAAGTTTTGAATAGACACTATTTTAAAAATCCATATGAGACATCCTCAATCACATGATTTTGAAGGTATCTCATCAAGCATAATCCATCACTAGTCCTGCACCCAGAAAAACTTTTCCTAATTGCCAGATCTGTCTCACACAGCTGTGTGATCTTAAGCAATTCACAATTACTTTCTTATTTATCTTCTCAATCATAAATGCAACTCTGGAATTTCTTCATAGCAACAGAGTGCACCAAAGCAAGGCATATACATATATTCTCTTTATGTCTTGGAGCACTCTGTCTTTCTCACTACTCTTTACATTTCACTAGTTTTTGGAGCTCAGGAATAAAATGTAGTAATACACAGCATAAGTAAATAGCTGTCTCCCTTTGACTATGCATGTACTTCCTCAATGTCAGCATTTATTTTAAGTGATTATCAAACTGCTTGGTAAACTATATGAAATCAAAATAAACTCATTCCTATTCTACACTACCATATTTAATGTTGTGTAAGTATTTTCCTGTATGGTATTCACTGCAAAGTCAAAGTTAAAAGTACTATTAGACTTACATTTCCTGGACTTTTAAAATAGAAATTACCATTTTATCCTGATCTAAAACTTCCTTTTTCTTTTCTTCAGCTGAAACTCAGTACCTAGTCTACTCCAAATTCAATACTTGAATTTACTTTTTTCTTTAAATTTTGACACTGAAAAGGAGGGGAGAGAAGAGTATCTGTATTTTATTTATCTGTATTTAATTATTTTAATATAACTATTTATTATATCTGTCTTTATAGAAAGATGTGATAGGAGTTCTGGTGCATGAAAATATCTTCAATCAACAATGACAAAAAATTAGAGCAGCATTTTGTGTGACCAGCTGACTTGAGGTGTGTCATTTAATGTGAACACTTTTATTACATTTGCAATAATAGTTAGAATCATCAGGATCCCATAGACTGATCAGGAGGACTAACCAATAGAGCACTAAGGTTTATTTAAATAAAGAGACCTGGCATGGTTCACTAATTTGGTCATATTATTTTATTCCTCATGTCTTCAATGAAAAAAAACCCCAACAGTTACATCAATAGTAAAGTTTTTGGGTTTGAGATTTTCTTCTTTTTTAATGGATATTCCAAAAAACGCACATGTATTTTTCCAGTAGAATTTCTAATTTTTGTATTTCTATATGTATTTCCAACTAAAAGATTGAATTAAGACTGTCCATATGAACTTGACTGGAGACTTTCTGAGTTTTAAGTTATCCGTTTCTTTAAATGACTATGGGCCTCTTAAAGACAGTCATACATTGAAATGATATGACACTGCTGCTTTACCCAGTATGCAGAGGAATGTTCAGCATTCATATCATTGGATGTTCTCAATTTAGAAACATGGAATGGCCAAATGCGCTCACGCCATGAATATGAAAGTATTAATTCACTGTGATGCTTTTCTCTAACAAACAATATTACTGCATCTTCCTGTTTCATAATAATTTACTAAGTTTGATGAAATCTCACTAAGTTATACCAGTGCTTTTACTTCCACTCTGCACCTGAAGAGCCACACTGAAGAAAGATAGACAAGACATCCTGTAATTCTGCATGCTGAGATTGAAAAGTCTGGGATCTGATCTGCCACTATCACAACACATAAGTTTACTTATGTTGCTGTCTTGAATATCAGGCTAAAAGCAAGCACATGTCCAACCTTACAGACATAGAGATGTATAAAACAATACACGGTTTCCCAGCTCCTTACTGGATCCCTCTAGGGAGATTGATTTAAATTTCAAACACTGAGTCTTTTTCAGGTTTGAAACAGGTTGAACAGTTTTGCCAGTTCCCTCCAGATCTTGTATGCCTTGAAGAAGGACAAGAAGTTCTGTTAGCTGTGGAGGGGCCAGCTGTTCCCAGCCTCCTGTGACAGAAAGGCAGGCAAGGCACAGCTTGCATTCTCTATCAGCTCCATACCTCCTGCTTTCTGCTACTACAAGGCTTTTTGCATTTTACACGTATATATGCAAGGATATAAGAATACGACTTCCTGAAATGCAATACAGTGCTCTTATTTCCAGTCATCATATCCGTCTGAGTCTTGCCACAGAGCTAGCAATTTACTAGGACTTCCTCAGGAAACGGAGAAGCATCTCAGCAAATGACTTTGTCAGAGCCATCAAAAGGAAAATTACTAAATCTTGTTTGCATAACTTGGTGCATGCATAATTCATGGCCCTTCATGGGACAAAGATGAGTTCTGAGTTGTGTCTCCCAAGCTGTGCTGAGAAGGACTATCCAGTCACAGCACAAACACTACACACTCCCTGTAAGGCTCAGAAATGCCACTGTTACCTGGATGTATATCCGGCTATGGTCAGCCACCTGAAAAAACTTCTTATCCTCAGTATTATGGAGTACCAGTTCTCAAGGAGACTGAGCAGCTCTGTGAGGGTACAATACGAAATTTTTTGGAGATACTGGAGCCCTTGTTACAGTGAAAGTGTATCTTATTGCGTTGGGTCTACAAGGCAACATTTTAGCTGCTGGAGTGGACCCCAAGGACAACTTCTGTGAGGACCAGCCAGGGCTGCCCCGGGTGGTTCCAGACAGCTCCAATGGATCTACAACCAAACTGGTGGCACCTCTTGGATTATTTATTTAAGAAACAGTAAAAAATGCTGCACAAAAGTTGAGACAGAGAAGTGAGAAAAATGTGAAACAGCTCTGCATACACAAAGGCCACTGAAGGAGGGTATGAGGTTCTCCAGGCACAGGAGCAGTGATTCCCCTGAAGCCCATGCTGGAGCAGGTTTATCTTGAAGGAACTGTGGCCCATGGACAACCTAAGTTAAAGCAGTTTGCAAAGGACTGTATCGCAAGGCAAGGAGCCACCTGGGAGTACAGGAAGAGTGTGAGAATGAAAAAGTGGCAGAGAGGAGCTGTTAGAAATTGATCCCAGCTCTCGTTTCCCTGTGCCACTCAGGAAGAGGAGGTAGAGAAGTCAAGATTAAAGGAGTGAAGTTGAGCCTGAGAAAAAGGAGGAGGTTGAACGGAAGCCAATATCGAAATTTCATCTTTGTTTCTCCCCATCAACTCTATTTTAATTAATTTTTTCCCAAGGCCAGTCTGTTTCTCCTGTTATGGTACTTAGTAAGTGTTCTCTCTGTCTTTATCTTGACCCATGATTTCTCCCCATCCTGTAGATGTTAAGGAGCGAGAAAGCAGCTCCGTGGGTATCTAGCAGGCAGCCAAGGCCAACGCACCATATGTAGTGGAATTTGTCTCTATGAAGAAACAGAAAAGTCAGATAAAAGGAACCAGTGTCATTGACAGACAAGTTGTAAGGACAAAAATAACTTAAAATCACAGACTGTAGCAGAAACAAACAAATAAACCAAAGAGAAATTTTTAAAATTCACATTACAATTTCTCCTTACTCAAGTCACCCTCTAATCAAGTTTATGAGCCTCTATGAGCCAAATTGCCTCTACAGTTCACACTTACAATGAACTCACATAACTTTATCTTTTCTGCTCCTACCCTCACATACAGCTTAATATTTTATAGCACATGAAGTAAACTGTCTCTTCCTATTTCCTTGCCTTGTAAGACTGGACAATGGAGTCTTAAATGATAGTCTGACAGTAGAAGTACTTCTCCTACATTTCTTTGAGTTTTAGGGTTGACTTAGCTCTCTTTTACCTCAGTTACCAGATTCCTGTCTCTAAGTGATTCTTCCTACTATAGTGATTTGTCAGCTCTACAGTCACTAACTTATAATCTTTTGGTAGCAAAATTAATATCAATAATTTCAGACAAAACTTTTATCCCATTTTGTTGGTAGAGACCTGAAGGCAGGGATCTACATTTTAATATCTTAATGAACTGTCTCAGACAAGGCCTCAAAAATTTGAGAAGGCCCCATTGCTATTCTTTTATTTATATTGGGAGTAATTGGATTACATAACTAGTGTCCTGAAAAAAGACACAGATACACCTTCTGTCTTTAGCGTCTTGCTTTAACATTCCCACAGTTAACATTTTGTAGCTCTTTTTCTCCTGCTGCTATTGTATCATTTTAATTCTCATTTATTGTGCCTTGCAGGAGAATTTTTGTGGATTACATTCTTAGCGATAGTACAACCACTTGAAAGGAATGAACATATTTTGTGGTTTTGCAACTCTTCTCAGCTTCAAAATCACTGTTTTCCACCCTTCTTTACATCAAACAGCCAACTGTCACTGTTTTACACAGCAGTACAGTGCAGGCCTTCTCAGTAGACTTCTCTATGGTTTGTATGTTATATGGTTAAGTACAGCAGGATGATTTCTCTTTCAGACATAACTCCTGTTTATCCTCTATTTAGTCACTGGAATAAACAGTTCACATATGATTCCTTCAATTGCTTTGGTTTGTTTTTCTCATCAGCAGTAGGCTTAAGGAACAAACCTTAGCTTTGAGCTGACTTCTGCATACTCTTAACAGTTCTTCTCAGACCTAGTCTATACTAGCTCGAACACTGAAAACACTCAGTTACTTTTTATAAACTTATTTACACCTAAAAGTACTGAAGTACTGAAAGACCAGTCATTAGTATAACCTACCATTATACTACTATAACTAATAAGGAAAAAGAAGTCGTATACAACTTGGACCAAGTGTAACACAGTACATGATTTCATTTGCTCTAGTGAAAGAATCGCATTACTCCAGTACACAAGAGGCACAATGTTTAAGGTTTTGACCATGTATAATTATTATGTTAGAGTAAAATATATTAGATTACTAAAATTGACACCTAAGACTGGCATTCCTGTAGCAGAGAGAAAGCTCCAAACATTTGCATTGCAAATGCTTGTAGTGTAAACCATGTCAGGTTGGAATACGAGTAGGGGAAGCTTGTGACTGAAATAGCTGTGCAAACAATTCCATGTGTAAGTACAGTGTTATATACAGTAGCATATAGTTAAGTTCACTTTATGCTTCTTAACTTCCAGTGAATTACAAAATCTAAGGCTGCAGTGACATGTTACCAATAATGGGCATTTTATGCATAAGGCCATGTGACAGTGCTTATCAAGTGAAAAATAGGTTTGAAGTAATACATGGTGACAGAGAAGGGCCTGCAGCACAGAAAACACCTTATGGAAGGAGTTCATTAAGCATAGGTGCATATTTCGTGACAGCTGCCCAGTACAATGCATTTTGCTATTGCACTCCACCTGCTATATGGATCTGCCCAACGCCATACAAACCAGGCCAGCTGGCCAACCAGCTGAATTTTGGAAGACTAATGAGGAATGAGAGCACTAAAAGTACATGATACACCGCAGGCAAACAAGGGAAGCAAGAAAGGTGCCAGTTGAACAAGACCTCTATGATAATACTGTTGCAAATCCTGAAAAAAGGCAATCTGCCCTAGAAATGGTCTAACAACTCTCCAGAACAGAATTCTGATGTCCTAAGTCTACATCTAGGAGATGACATATTTTGATTGTTGAAGGGATGTTTTAAGTAATTTTAAACATAGATTTTTAGGAGTATTTTGCAAGGAGACATTAGAGAGTGTCTCTAAAAGACTGGTTACTTTCTTTCCCACACATTACTGACACTCTTCTACTCTAGCTTCCTAACAAAAAACACCCATGTGGTTGCATTGACTCTTTTTACTTTTTCATTCGCTATCTTCTTCTGCACTAATTTTTGAAATCAGCTTGCAAGTTCAAGCCAATCTATCAAAAGCGTCGGGACTTTGAAAGCATGAAGTATGTAGTTATAAACTAAGGTCTAAATCAATGCCCTGGTATCCATTGGTATCCAACAAGGCCAAGTCAGCCTCCCCCTGCCTTTCCACTCTCTTACCCTGCCACAGCACAGCACAACTAGTAGACATGAAAAGGAACTTGAGGAGTTGAAGAGTGAGAAAGATTAGGAAACAAAGATTGAGATAAGTGTTATATGGAACACAAGTGTGCAGAAACAAAGATCTTAGCTAGCTGTTCCTGGAACACTTATTTGACTTTTTTCTTTCAAGTATTTGTTAAAAAAAGTCAGATACAGCATGGTATGAACCTGCAACAAAGGTAACTAGTCTCATTCCAAACAAAAAAAACCCGTATCTACTACCCAGTGTGCTTATGACTGGGTCTGCTCATGTCATCATGTTTTCTTTTCTAAAAAATAGCCAGTTCTGTTTTTAATTTAAAGCCCGAATGATTTTAAAACCAAAATGCTCTTTTGAAATAAGATTTTCAAAATGATTGGCAAGAAATAAAAATATGATGTATGCAGTCTTGGGCACTGCATCTGAACACATATACTTTTCCAGGCAACTGAACCACTAAATAAACATTGCAAGAAAGCACAACCTGTCCTAAAGGAAAAATGGTGGCAAGTGGAAATATAGTTTGAAGATGGTGGTATTGCTCAGCAATGGCTTCATAGAGGTCATTGTTAGAACAGCTAACAATTTCTACGATCAGCAACAAAGAAGGCTTTATTGGACTCCCAAATAAAAGTAGCAAGAAATCTGTCTCCGTTCTGGCCTTTCGCACATACTAAGCATGTTCACTTACTGCATGTTTCCCCTGCTCCTCCCAAAAAAACCCAACAAAACCAAACAACTACACCCCAAAACAACCAACCACAACAAAACAGTAACAAAAGCAAACCACCCAAAGACCTAAAACAACCAAAGTACTCATATGGACATGGACTAAGGCTACAACTTTTATTAATTACAGCAACAGCTGTAATTGCATATCCATGAGCAAAACAACCTGAGGCTGTTGAAAACAGAAGTGGGGAGAACTTAAAGCATAGGCTGAAAATAAATATATTCATAACAAACCAAAGCCATCCAATATACTATAACAACCAGGGCTATCCACATTCCATTCATATCAGAAAATGTCTTTCTCTTCCAAACACACCAAAACTACAGGGAACTAAAGACTGGTGATATCATCAAATAATGAAGATAACAAAAGCAACTAAGAAAAAACGCCCTACTTCTTTCATTATCAGAATAAACAAACAGCTAAACAAAAGAAAAATCTAGAATTAACTGCATAACAAACATTTCTTCTCAATAGAAAAGTTCCTTATATATTTTTAAAATCCTCTGAAAGAATTACGATGACCATTCTGACTTGAAATAAAAAGGCTATAAAAATAGTATGATAACAAGTAAACAGACACATTCAAGACTATCATCCAACAGTTCTTATACAAAGACTACTCATGGCTTGAAGATTCTTTTTTAACTCTAAACACTCTACTCAAAATTTTTATGCACAAACATTTAAGTGCTTACTGTAATTAAGTAAGTCTCCAGTAAATAATTTCTTTCTCCTACTCCAGAACATAGAATAAAGCAGTTTACTGTAAAAAAATAGTCACAGATTTGTCTTTACATTGAAAAAACCAAGGATTATCACCTAAGCAGCAGAAAAAAAAGTTTACTTCAAACTCAGTTTGCATTTTTGTTAGCTAAACATTGAGAAGAAAATATTATTAGATACTATGCATATAAAGTAGGCAAAGTCCACACCCAGCAGCTGCTTTTGGAGAATTAATGCCTCCAACAAATCAGTGGTAGACAGACCTTACAAAACAGTAGTTTAAAGAAAAGTATGAAAGTTTCTTAGCTGTCCTGATATATGCTAACTTTAAAGTCTCACACTAACTGTTTAAATGCCACTGTTTAAACTATTTCTCTGATTCTTCTCAGCAAAATATTCAGCCAATGCATTGATCCAATGTTTGTGTTGAAATGTTCTAATCATGTACAGATACTCTATTCAGACAAGGCAGCAATGTGTTCAAATGTTACCTGATAGTACTATAGATCAGGTGTAAGTAAAGCCTTGAATCATGCTTGTCCAGTTACCAGTTTGTTGTTCACTTTAATCAAATTCATACAGTTAAGAATTTTTATGCATACACTTGTACCAGTTGAAGCTGGGTTTTTTTTAACTTGAAAATCATTTAATTGAAGATGATGTATTGACATATTTTTAAAGGAATTGCACAAATAATTTAAGAAATTTACAATTAAATTATGAAAAAAACCATACTTAGTTGGTCAAACTTAGCCAATTTATTTAAACTAGTCACCAGTCAATTTTTTTCTTCCATAATTTCAGTTTCTAGGCACTGCATTTAAAAAATCTACCTGCATTTAAAGTATTGATAGATTATTGAAATTTAAATCTAACAAGACTTTGTATCTTACACAAAATTGTTTTGAAATAACTACTTCTGATCAGCTGTATGTGTAAACAAGACCTAAGCAAGTAGCAGATTTAACTTAAACTCATTTCTAACAAGGGTAGTCTGAAAATGGCCCACAGGCTAACCTGACAAAAAGTTTAGACTAGCTTTTTCCTCCTATAACTGAATCCATTTATTTTTCTTTTAGCTAATTCCATAAAATAAGTTAATTTTTGCCACCTTTGTTTTCTTCTAAATCTCCATAATCTTTAACATTGTTCAGCTTGCTGGTTAGTGGAGTCCAAGTGAGGAAGGGATTCTGAGCATGGCAAAAAAAAAAAGAGAGAGGGCTAGATGAGGTGAAGAAAGGAAGAAAGATGTAGTATTTAAATTACAGGATAATGGCTTACATAAATTGTTATTGATTTTTTTTAATAGAAGAGAGAATGTAGAATTAAATTGAATAAGAGCAGGGATACAAAATTAATGAAAAAAAGAAAATTAAGCTATGCTTGTGTCATATAACGTCTACTGAAGAGAAAGAAAATATTTGTTAGTGTATTATATCTTGAGTTGTTGTCTTTGAGCTCTCTGGGACATGTTTCAGAACTAACTGAAGGGTAGAAGGACAAAAATCAAAGCACAGAGAGGGAGTTGTTCAGAAAAAAGAGAAGAAAAAGAGAAAAAAAAGTATATAACTTAGTCTGTAGTTAACACTTAAGGATAATTCGTGTACCCATCTCGCCTCACTAAAGACTCCTAGATCCAGTATTTAAGGCTTCTCTATTTTATAAAGCAAAAAGCTTCTTTGTCCAGAACTTCTGAACGTTAAGAACAGAACTTTTCTTAACACAAAGACTTTCCTTAAACATGCTGTGTTTGTTTATAAATATAAAATGCTATGATAAACATGAACAACTACCACTATTAAAAAGATAGGTTAAGGTAAGCAGCCTGAAAACATAGACATTGAAATGGATTATGCTCATTGCAAAACAGTGCACCTATCTTGGACAGTGTATTGATTATGTTTTGTCTACAAGCAAAAATCCAACTCACGAACAGCTATGGAGTTAGGCATGGGGTAAATCAGTGACACCTTGGGCACAATAAATATTCTTGCTCACATCCTGGTGAGGTACAGAAACTTATAATACAGTTTCAGAAGAAGACACATTATTCCCATGGGTGTTAGCTTTCTGTAATAACAAAAAGCTTTGTCTTTCTGTCCTTAAAATATTGTGTGTCACATTTCTCTCTTGATGCAGACTGAATGCTGTGCGTAACAGAAGTCAGTACTACTTATGTAATAAGGCATAAAATGCTGCTAAGATAGGAACATCATCCATACCTTACTGTGCCATCTGGGAAAGAAGGAGTCGGTTTAAGATGTGAACGAAGAAGTTCTGATGTGAAATGATAAAGGGTGATACAAAAGATTGTACTTTTAGTTGCTTACTAGAGCTAATTCTAAACAGAATACTGTTTAATTAGAATAGGGCCTTGCTTGCTTATGCCAACTTACAGACAGGATATGGTTAACTTTATAATGAGGATTCTAACAAGAACACGAAAACCCTGAAGTCTCAATAAGGAGCTTTGAGGTTTAAGAAGGGGGACCTTGAAAACTGATAAAGAAGTGCTTCTAGAGATAATAATGGTTTTGGGATAATTGGACAGTGCTGGCTCAGCAGTTTTTAGCAAAGGNAGTTTTGGGATAATTGGACAGTGCTGGCTCTGCAGTTCTTAGCAAAGGTGAAAAGTTTAGAGCCGAGGAAGACTTCTTACTTCATCCAAAGACCCCCAAAGACTCCCAAAAGAAGACCCCAAGAAGGCTTTCTGAGGTGGGGTTATAGAAGTGGTGTATGTTAATGATCTCCCCTCCCACTTTTCCGGAATTTTCTGACACAGCTAATGCATATGTAACACAATTAATGTATGTGTAATACTGCTAAGGCATATGTAATATTATGTCACATAAAAGGAGCTGGACAAAGGCAATGGGGGGGCATGAAAGGTTGGATTATTGGATTATCCCCCATGCGCCCTAGTGCTGTAAATAAACATACGTGCTTCAATACTCTGTGAGTTTTGGAGTTTGTTTCTGCAAGTCAGAAAGAAAAGTCCTCTTTCACACAGATGTGGAGAAAGATCTCCAGATACTGTTGCGACTTAAGTAACAACTGCCGCATGTGCAGCTGCGTGGTGACCCAGTTCTGAAAGTCAAGGGACCAGAAAGCAATTGGTTTTGAGTGGGGCTCGTTTTTGGCTCATATGGCAGACAAGGATGGAATCATAGCAGTTCTAACTCCAGTTATTTAAACCACTGTGAAACCATACCTTCAAAAGGGATTTTCAAGGCAGCTGAGAAACTCTACCAACGGAATCTAGCTGAAGGAAACTGAAGAGGCCAAGAAGGCTGTTGAGTAAAACATAACTAAACATGTAGATGTGCTGGTCTGGGGCGGGATAAAATTAATTTTCTTCATAGTGGCTGGAATGGGGCTATGTTTTGGATTTGTGCTGCAGTGGTGACAACTCAAGCTGAGCAGGGCTTACACAGAGTCGAGGCTTTTTCTGCTCCTCACCTCACACCACCAATGAGCAGACTGGATGTGCACAAGGAGTCGAAAGAAGACACAGCCTGGACAACTGATCCCAGTTGACCACAGGGATATTCCAGACCACACAGCATCATGCTCAGTACATAAAGCTGGAGGAAGAAGGATGGGGAGACATTTGGAGTGATGGTATTTGTCTTCCCAAATCACCATTACGTGTGATGGGGCCCTGCTCTCCTGGGAATGGCTGAACACCTGCCTGCCCATGGGAAGGGGTTAGGCAAATTATTTTGTTATTAATTACCTTAATTTAAAACAGTTACTTTCATTTTGAGACTGTTGAATGTAAACTTCAGTCCGTTGCTCTTGCAGAGCTCATCTATCACAAAATATTCTCATTCAAAACTTTAGTGCTTCAGTAAGAAACACAGTGTAATTATACCCTTCTTGTAAATTTTGATCCAGTTTTCTTATCTGACCAATTACTAATGCACTTTTTTAACTCTAAGCATAAATTTTTTTCTCTGACATCCCCCACTGAGATTTTGTGGTAATTTCCTATCTAGTGCTTGAGAGCTGGGCTCCTGTGTATGCCTCATCTGGCCTCTGCAGTGCTTCAGTGCATGACAGCCAACTCCACACTGTGCCAGGTGGGCTGAAGGCTCCTTGGTAGGCTCCAGGAAACTCCAGCAACTCAGCTGAAAGGTGGTGGGTACATCAGCTGTCCACACTCCACTGAGCACTGTTCACGCTGGAAGAGCAGCCATGAGGTAAGCTATAAGCCCAAGAAGTCTCCAGCTGACTGACTGTGGCTCTGATGTTGGGTCCTGGCCAGCACAACTCTTCAAGCTTGAACTGATTTGACAGCTGCTGTGACCACCGTCCTCTTGTATACCCACACGGTGACTGGCTTCCTTCAAGCTTCCCTTCGTTGATGACCAAACTGTGTTTTCCTGGTGATGACCTCTTGCACCCTTGCAGGGTGTCCAAAGGTCTGGTGCCCAGACATCAGGCAGTAATGTCCCCACAATCCTCTTGTAGCGACAGAGCCTTATGACCGGGTGTGCTTGCGCCTGGCAGAGGGCAGGTAAACTGCTTCCTCCTCCCAACACAGGTGCTCCTGTGTTGTTTACAGCACACCCTCATTCAGCTGCTACTTTCCTTTGCCGCTCTGGGAGCTTTTGGGCACGCAACTTAAATGACTTTTTTGTGTGTGTGGCTTTTTTTGAGTTTTGGCTTGGTTTTGGTGTGTTTTTTTCTAATAACTACCGTGAGTCTCGTTAAACATACGCTGATCACTTTGCAAGGCACGGGCATAGGTCCAGGCATAGCTCCAGGGATTCAAGAAGGAAGGCCAGCCCCCACCCAGGGCACAGTCCAAGCCTTCGTGAATATGGCCCCGGTACCACTTTTAACAGCGTCGTTGGACTGAGAAACGCGGCCGCGTTTGTCGCCGGGCTGTGATTTCACACCGATAAACCCCAAACAACCCCGAGCGCCGCGCAGCACGGAACCGCG
>VZRE01002547.1:0-71428 GCA_013396775.1 Cephalopterus ornatus | reverse complement strand
AGCAGTTCTATAGCACCTTTTGGGCATCAAAATGAAGTAAGACACTGCCTGGAGGCCACTCCTGATTTTTCCAGCTTCCACAGCCTGTAACTCAATTTGCTGTTTCACTTGCAGTCAAAATACAGTAGGAAATTTATAATTCCAAACCTAATGGAACAGTGTGAAAAAAGCATGCCCCCACAAGAAAAACATATCTCTCTAATAAGCACATCACTTAATAACTAATTCTGCTGTCTTATGTGCTTATATATCTTATCACAAGTTTCAATTTTTCTTTTTTTTAACTAAGACTGAAGATCTTTGTTACAAATGATAGATGGGAAAATCCTCAGTCCACTCATTTTTCTTTTGCAAGGCTATGAATGATATATTTCTTATTCTTCTTTAATTACATGAATTAAGACTTCAGTATGGTACATTGTCACTGAAAACCTTTTGAGGGTCTGGCATGTTTTATCTCTATTATTTAATGAATATATCTTTTTAAAAATAAAGAATTACGCAAAGCCACTAAACCAACAGTCTATAGCCCTTTTTATTTATTTGAGAACCAAATAGTTTCTGACTATCCAAAGTACTTTTCTTTCCTCCATTGTTTGGTATCAATCCCTAGCACAGTTGATACTCAAGGAAGAGATTTTCGAAATGCTGCCTAAGGGATTTAAATGAGGATTATTTTTCTAAGTCTTCATTTTCTTCTTTCAACGAGCACCCTCAGCCTCTACCTCCATCTATTTTCTATTCCACATTAATAGATTAGATTTCAAATTCCCTCTGGTTTCAAGACAAAAAGATACTACATCTCAATTCAGACTATCAAAGTTTTAGAACTAAAGAAGTTAGGAGGAAGCAATTCAACTGTTGCAATTACACCTAATCCCCCACCACATCCCTCTCCCTTCTTTGCTCTCTGCTCTTCTCCCAGGCAATTATCAACAAGACAAGAAGAAATGGCCTCAGGCCACACCAGGGGAGGTTCAGGTTGGATATCAGGAAGAACTTCTTCATGAAAAGGGTTGCAGGGAAGGTGGTGGAGTCACCATCCCTGGGGGTATTCAAGAAATGTGGCACTTAGTGCTCTGGTCTAGTCAAGAGAGTGGTGAGTGGTCACAGACTGGACTGTATCTTGGAGGTCTTTTCCAACTTAAATGATTCTGATTTTGTGACCCTCACATCCTTCAGTTATATTTATTGAGAAAAGCACACAAGCATATGCTTAATGTTAAGCACAAACTCACAGGTGTCTACATAAACAAAGATGCTTTCTTGATTTGGAGCCCGAAGTAAATATTTGCAATATGAAGGCATCTAAAGATGAGTGCAAAGTGGGATTTCGTAGTTGAACCTGGCCATTTCTCTGAATCAGATCAATTAGAATTATTCATCTACAGACTTTTGAAAATTGCACCCATTTTCCACTTTGGGCACTTAAATAACTTAAAGGAAATGGACTCTTTCAAGTAATTTCAGTCATTGAAAGTACTCAGCATTAAAAGGTGTTCTTTGGCTGTTATAATTCTTCCAAATGCTCTGCTAATGATTTTGGTTATGACTGTGGTCCTTGTTCAAAGAACTGGACAGGCTGCAGCTGAGTTACTTTAGGAAGGTGATTTTCTGACCCATTTTAACTTGTCTGTTTAAAACAGCCTTCAAAAACATTATTTTTGTGTATTTTTTAGCTCTAATATAGCAGCTTATTTTCAACCAATGCCAAATTATTCTAGGACATCTCAGTTTGTCAAGCACACAACACAAACTTATTTATAGGCAGAGACTGCCTTTATGTGAGGTGAGTGTGAAGCATTGTGTGAGCATGGAGAGAACTCAGTATCTGAAGTGCTCCCTAAAATTCCCCAAATGCTGACAATGTCCCAAGGATGAGAAAACAATCCTGTTGTGGGATTCCTGATAGAAAAGGAAGCTGTGACTGCTACCAGTTGCCGTTTTCAGTGGAATCTCAGGGATTATATTGCCTTTCTTTCAAACACAGTTTGAGGAAATCACTTTGTTGATCAGCTTGGGTTTATATTGTAATCACTGATACAAACTGGTTTTTGTCACTTACCATTGCTTACTAAATAGCTAAATATGATTTACAGTCTGCTACACTCATAGATGTGCAACATACATAGTTTTATTTTCAAAGTTTGCAGAAAAAATATGGTGAATCTTGTTCTGCTATGGGGAAACCATATTTTCTAAAGGGAATTACATAAAACAATGTCATTTCAAAGTAAGGGTATTATTTTGGTTTTGCATGTGTCTGATTTAGCTTTCACATTAATAAGGTTGTAGATTAATTATAGAAACTATTAATTTGATCAATTAAGTGGAAAGAAAAAAAAGATATTGAGAAAAGGGGCCAGAAATTTGAGAAAGGGCTGTCTCCATGGTCGTGGAACCTTGAAAGAAAAGAGCAAAAAGATATAACCCATGGGAGAGAAAAATCACAGCAGGTTGTAATGTATACTGTTATTAGTATGACATTTACTGGCATTTCACTCATATTTGAATTTCTCACCATTTGCCCTCCCTTGCCCTCTCCTATAAGAATGACTGCCAGTCCTACTATTACAATTTTCTGTCTCTGGAATGTGCAATTATATTTTGACACACATCCTGATCCTTTTAATTATTATTATTTTTTCTAATTGGATAAATTTCTAATATAACCTAAAACCAATGGTTTATAACTGCGCATAGTTAGTAGCTGATTGGATAGCATAGGTGATCAATAATTTTAATAATCTTGGCTACATTTTCATGCCACTATTTTATACAATTAAATATAAAATGAAAGAAATGAAACCCACAAATCTCAGTCAATTACTGGAGCAGATTATCTGTTTTCAAAGAGAATGGGCCAGATGCTCAGCTAATTTAAATCAGCCCAGCTCACTGATATTTATATCAAGAGTCTGCCTCAGTATTTCAAATCCCTTTATCTCCAGTATATAAAATACATAGAGAGCTTTATGGGACAAAAACTGCTCACATGGGATTGCTTATTACACAAAAGGTGGTAGTATGTAGCAAGGTATACAACACTATAGCAGGAAAGAAAACCTGCCTCCTTATTTTTATCATTTACAGACTAAAATAAATGTTATTATACATACATTATCAACTCTCATTTTTGGACCATTTACCATCAGGGTGCAAAGTACAACTTTCCCATGAATTACTGGATTTTCAAAGATCATTTCTGAAATGTACATTTTTCTAAGACAAAGCATTAAAGAAAACACTAAAATCTTCATGTGAATGTTTAAGAATTCTCCTTAAAAGCCTAATTGCTCCCTTCGGAGACATAATCTATTGAGTAAATACTTATTTATAGATTTTTTAATTGGTAGATTACGTTAATAGATATTAGGATGTATTTTGAAGGCATACATATTGACATTGTGGAGTCCAATGCACATTTACTGGCAGAAAATTCTATAATTCTAATTATTAGTGAAATTGATTTTTGCAACTTATGCAAGATTGAGTTCACATGTATTTGAAGGAAAATATTGGCAAACTGTGTCTTTTCCCTAATAAACCATTAGGGACAGCAGCATTTCAGTCCTATTTTCAGCAGTCCCTAAGCAGTCAGAAAAGCCAGCTCTTTATTTTATCCTTAATCTCTGAATTAAAGCACAATAATAATAAAAATGTGTATTAGCATTCAAATTCAGCCTTTTGGAGTAAACTCAGGAGGGAGACCTGTCATTTTTTAAGGAGGGCAGAGGAAGCCTGGAGCTAACACTATAGACCCACTGCTTAACATGCAGACAACTCCTCTACCGTTTAAAACTTGCCCATAAACAAAGAACAGATTATGACAGTAGTGAAAGCATCACAGAAGACAGAGGAAAGTTAAGAAGGCGGGGTGGAGGGTAAAGGGACCCAATAACCCAAACACCAAAAACCTCAGCGTGTAAATGAGAGGATCAAAGGGCGTAGCCTGGGGTGGGAAAGACACTTTTTTCCCCCTCCTGTAGTGTTTCCATGGGGTTATGCTCTATTGCTTTTTTTCAGATGCTCCATCAACTATTTTCTGTACAGGAAGCCCCTTTAGTAATTAATTGTACTTTGGTGAAGAACAACTAGGGAATTGGCAATTAAGAGCCATTACAGGAAAGAGCTTTATATTATTGTGCTGTAAGACACAGCAGCAGAACAACTTGGCAGATCACCTAGTAGCTGTATTTCTCAGATCTCCATGTAGCTACTAGATAAAACTCTTACCTAGTAAGAGGGCTCTGAGGTTAAATTTACTTTTGCAGAGGAGGGAAATAAAAAGATTACCTTAGTAGCTGCTGGGAAGGGCAGGCCCCCTTATATGTAGGACAAGCAAAAAATATCAGAGACAAGTCTGGACAGTAGGTTCCATCAAAGCTGGTAGAAAACTTTGCAGACTGGTGGGGTTTTTTTGCTACCTTTCAACAAAGCTGAATTTATAAAAGCTATGGTTGAACAGATTCCACCAGCAGGTGGGAGTCAAAAATTAAAGCCATGATCCCCAGCTTAGTCTTCCCTCTGTAGTAGTAAGCACAGGCGATAGAGGTTATTGAACTGGATAAAAAGACAAATGTGTTGCTTCCTCCCAGACACAGTGAGTATTATGCATCACTGTCAGAAAGCCTGAATAAAAGACCTTGTCTTGGTACTATAAATCCCCTGTGCCTGAACTGCTCTCATGAAATTCTTGAGTGCAAAACTCATGTGGCAAGTTGCCGCATGAAAGACAGACACCTGGTTATGCAGCAACACCTGTTATTGCCAGCAACCTTGAAAATCAGCTGGGCTTGGCAGCGGGGGCAGCAGCTGTACTTCACAACACGGTCTGTAACTGAGAAATAGCAGAAATAGAAGGTAAGGAAAAAGCAGGATGAGAAGGCACAATAACTAAGACATGTCTTACCCATGCAGCCACCAGTTCAAGGCAGGAGTCTTGAGACTGCCATGCTTGCTCCTGAGCTGAGTGGCTGCACGCACACAGCCAAACCACGGGGGTTCCCAGGGCCTCCTTTTTACTTCTTTCTCTCTTTTCATTCCAAGCACAAGGTAAAGCGCAAATTAAAAATCATCAAGACAATTTTGGAGTTTCCATCTTGCTTTCCTCTTGGGCCTTTACTACTTTGTGGAAGGAAGAAGATGGAAATGGAAGGCTCTCACTGCCAGATTTCACAGCTGCTGGCATCTGGAGCCAGGAAAAGTAGCTAACATTGCTAAAGTCTGAGCAATAACTTGATCAGAGGATGGAAAGGCCTCCCCCCATTTTTTTCTTCTTCCCGAGGGAAGAAATGTGTAATTTTTTGAGTTACAAAACATATGTAAATGTTACAAAACAGTCATTTAGAGTCTCAGATATTGTGTGTATACATATATCTATATCTCATTCATATATATGCCATTCATGTCACACACAAGGATACATTATCTTTCCATACACCAAAGTGAGAAACAAGTAGGCAATCTGTAAAAGCCATGGATAGGTAGAGTTTCTATGAACTGATGGGATAATCAGTCTTATAAAGGAATGTTCCCAAGGCAGCCATATCTTCCATCAAGCCCATATAAGAGACTTTATAGAATTCAACAACCGGATGATTATGAGGTGAAACAGAAAAAGATATCCAGAGAGAAAGAAATATAATACACAGAGGCAAACATTTGCAATTAAAATGGTAGGAGAGGGGTTAGAGGTAGATAAGATGGATCTTAAAGTGGAGATTTAATTTCCACCTATTCCCATGTAATATTTGTTCATTAACTTTAGGAAGCAGCAAATCTTGAACTGTTTTGTCTGATGAGTTGCTGATGCCACAAGCTTCTGTTATTTTTTTTCTGGGTTTCATCTCATTTTTCTCTTCCGGGTCTATTTCTGAAACTTTTCAGGTTTTGATAAACACTCCTGAGTGCAGTGTTTACAAGATGCTATTAGCATGCTAAGAACTTCAGGAAAGAGAGCATTAACAGAAACAAAGAAATAGGATCAATCCATAGCTAGAAAGGTTAGGTGCTAAAAAAACCCTCCAATTAATTTAACACAAGCATGGATACACACCGCTGGGGGAATGAAGAGACTACCTTATGGCATGAAGTTGCTTTCCACTGTTTGATGTTCCTGCAGCTGTGCAGCCTCAACCCATCATTACAGAACCTTTAACTCTGCAATACTGTGGTTTTTTGCTTTCTTTCTGAAAATTATGAGAAAAGGCACCCACACACTTTTTCCAAATGCCAGCATATATTTCATATGTATTCTGCTGCATTGCACACAACATTTAAAAAAAAAACAAAAAAAACAAAAAGACAATTAGGAGTTGGAGATATTTTTCTTGTATCAAGACTGGACTGCTCAGGCAATACTTTTTACTGTTTCCCCTCTCCAAACTGTTTGGTGCAACAGTTTGCTTTTTTAAATGTTATAATAGACAAGGTCCCCTCATCTAGAGATTCACATATTTCTTACGATTCAAATGCAATTGCTAAGAGCCAAAATAATTTTTAAGTAGTATCTTATTTTCTCAATCTACATTCTGGTGTACATTGATATGTGAAAAAAAATGCCTTTAAAGAATACCCAAAATTCAACAACATGCAAATTTTAAATCAGTAGGTACTCATGTTTTTTTTCTATTAAGAATTTAAGATTACTTTAAACACCTCTGTTTTCTGGAGTGCTGTGTCCAGTTCTGAGCTCCTCAGTACAAGAGAGACATGGAGCTTCTGGAGCAGACCCAGTGGAGGGCAACAAAGATGATTAAGGGACTGGAGCATCTCTCTTACAAGGAAAGGCTGAGGGAGCTGGGGCTGTTCAGCCTCGAGAAGAGACTGTCAGTGTCAGGGCATGGACCAGGCTCTGCTCGGTGGTTCTGAGTGATAGGACAAGAGGCAACAGGCAGGAATTGATGCACGGGCAGTTCCACCTGAACATGAGGAACAACTTCTTTGCTGTGCAGTGACTGAGCACTGGAACTGATTGCCCAGAGAGGGTGTGGAGTCTCTGTCAATGGAGATACTCCAGAACTGTCTGGACACTGCTTGAGCAGCAAGATTGGACCAGGTGAACCACTGTGATCCCTTTCAACCTTCCCAGTTCTGTGACACTTCTATACTTGATTCCTGTGGCTATTGAAATAGAATAAAATAAGCTCTTCCTTTCAGATGATGAATAGAAATAAAAATCAATGTTTTTTTACCATAAAAAGTGATGTAGTATTTCTACACTGATCATCCTGAAATTCTAGACCTTAGGTTTTTCTCTTCTGTCACTTGAGTTTTGGAGGAAGGACACAGATAAGGCCCATGGGAAAAAAAACATCCCTTCTTCTACCAATCAAGAGGAAACAAAGTGCACTGTTTGCATAAGGAGGGTGCATTCCAGACTTTCTGGAAAGACAAAATCCCCTGGGGCTCGTGCATATATTTTTTATAGTTTTCTGATGAATGACTGATACACTGGTATAAAACATCAGCAAAAATTCCTCCCACTGATGTACTTCCTCTGACAAGTCACAGTTGCTGCATGAACATTTCACCCTCATCCCTCAGTGCTTAGTTCTGGTAATTTCTCATAGTCTGTTTGCAAAACCAAAGGAAAAAAAAAAGGAATAAAGGAAAACAAACAGAAGTGCTAGACTGGAAAAGACAACACTTTTAAAAGTAGTAATTAACATAACACTGCTTGCTGCTTTACTTTCTGTGTTGTTTCCAGCAGGCACTGTTGATAGAGTCTGAGCACTTGGGCCTGCAGTTACCCCACCAGAGGTGATAGAGCTGCTTCAACATGACAAATTCTTTCAAAGGCAAGTATAAAAAAAGCTTTGATTCATACACACTGAAACTTGTTATAAGTAATGAATGATTTAGATGGAACACATTTAGCACTGTCTCAGCACGAACATTTATTACAAACATACCACAACATTGAAAGCAGTGGCACACAGCACACCATCAATCACAGCAGACCACCAAAACAAATTGTGCCCCATGAACTACTTTAATATGTTACAGAGCTTCCAAATATACATCACTGATCCATTTATTACAAAGCCCAGGATACTTTTTCACTGACAAGTCAATGACATTTGGTATTTTCATTTATGTGTGATATCACAATGAATCTAAGGACTCCATTCACCCAAAATTAGGTTCCTGCGAGCACTGGCCTTTAGTGCTCCTCAGGCTTACACAACTCAGCACACATGGATCTTGGTAATGATGCCTGTCTACAAAGACCCATTTGCCAATGTACTTTGTCTGTATACTTTAGCAGCATCTTGCTAACTATTTCAAGTACTTTAGCTACAGTTCCCTCTATACCCATGCAAAATTTATGGCCCATACTGATAAAAGAAGGCAGCAGCACAGTAGCAGTTTTAAAGGGCACGTGTTACACGCCAGAGAACAGATTTTTCAACTCATTTTGAAGAAGTGATCGAGAAAGGTGCTTCTAGCTGCTCCTCTTTCAACATCAGCAGAAATACCTATAAAATAATTCTTCAACAGAACAGCAAAAAAAACCCAACTCCTTATATATTTGGTCTGACAGCCTGCACTGGCTTAAAGCTTCTGCATTTTCCTTTAAGGTCTTTACAAAAGTATAGCTGATATATAAAAAAAAAAAGTTTCTTTTCCAGTGTGGAGCTTAATCAAACACTGTGCAAACCACCAAAAATGAAGAATTCATCCTCCATCTCTATGCCCTTCAATGACAAGTTCTGCTTAAGAAAAATATCCATATGCTGCAAGTGCACTCAAAGTTAAGAACATATATGGATTTCAACTAGTTGTTAAGAAACCTGTGTCAGAACAAAATTGGGCCGAGTGGGGGATTAAGAAATTAAGAGTCGTGTTGTTTAATAGGCTTCCAAAAATCCATAATGCATTTCCCAGTCAGACATCTCTCCTTGTCCCTTAAAAAGGACTGGAAAGCATACAGTTTACATAGTACGATGTAAACAATCTTAAGCGATTTCCATTTGAATTCCATAAATTCAGGCCATTGGGATAATGAGCTATATGATCTGATTTTAAAACACAATTCTTCACACATTCTTTACCTGCTGTTTCTCCTGAACCTAGCACTGTAACTATCTGAAATTTTAAGGAAGTTTGCATTTTTATCAGATTTTTTTAGTCAGGTTTGAAAGCAAGTGATACCCCTGGTCCATTCATTTTTAAGTATCAGATGTTACTATTTAAGCCCTATAACATGTCATTGATCTGCATGTAAAGCATCCACTGAAATCAATTACCTGTTTAGTGTAAAAAAATCAGTGGTAGGGTATAATCCTAAATAAGTATTCTACACACAAAACACTGAATGCCACCTTGATTTCAGCCTTTCATGTGTGGTTACTCAAGACAGAATAGGTATTATTATAATAATAGTACAAGGAAGAGAAGCAATTCAATAAAATTAATGGCTAGTGCAGCAGCATCGGTGGTGTGAAAAGCATAATTAATTAATCAAAGTATTCCTAACACTTTTAAAGGATATTATAGGAATAAATAAAGCAGACAAACCATTATGATTTTCCTAAGTATGCAGTAATAGTTCTGTATATCCTAGATTTACGTCAAAGTCACCACAAAGTAGTAACTAGCTGACACCTATTATGAAGACTGAATAATTCTGTATCATGTTGAGATCCAAGAAAACACTCATCTGCACTATGACAAGCCATCATGAAAATTTTGGGTTGTAAAGCCTGAAAGAACCACAGATGGACAAACAGACAAAGAATCTGTCTGTTCAGATCATGTTTTATGGTTGTTGCCAGCTACGGGGACATTTACTGAAAGCATCCCCAGTGGGTGGCCCAAGCAATTCTGCTTTCACAAGGGATTTCATGATCAACTTGGAGCTGCAGTGCAAACCACTCAGCAGACAGAGGGAGTACACATAGGCCTGGTTCAAAAGAAACATAATATGTCATGACTTAATAGTGTTTGATTTCTCCCTGGTGGTTTTTAAAGCTAGAGAGTTGACCTCCTTCCTCCCTTGGTGCTTGACTGTTGATATCTCAATGTTCTTTCTTGATTAACCAAACTTCATCCTCCACTTTATTCCTTAAGCTAGGTTTTTAAAGGAGTGGTGTTATTGCGTAGGGGAAAAAAAAAAGAAAAAGAAAAAAGAAGAAGGAATTGGACAAGGCAGCTACATAGAACATTTAGTGAGATAGGGGGCTAAAATCCCACATCAGGCTTGGCAGCTGTGATAATGATGTATAATTTAATTGAAGCTATACTGTGATCCTCAGAAGGACTTCAGACCTTTTCCCATGTTTATATATTATTCAGGCTAATGGCAACCCTGAAATAGAAAAAGCTTCTTATCTCTTAAAACTTTTATTGCAGTGAGTTCAAAATGCACAAAGCTGAGTGCAGGTCTGTGTGCTTTAATACAAAGTGAAAGGAGGCTGTTTTCAGCCCATTTTAGTGTGGCTGTCTGGGCAAAAAGACAAATGGGATTGGATGCCTTAGAAACCAGGGGTGCAATGGCATGCATGAGAAATTTAAGGGTTTCAGTTGTTAGAGAACTTAAAATATCTTAGCTGTGTCTGGCCATTATTTGTTTTCACTTTTTTTCTGAATACAAGTTCACAGAAAAAGTATAAATCCCATTAGACAAGACAAAAATCTATAGCAATCAATACAAATGGCACCTCCTTTGCATTTTGTGCAAGTTAAATGACAGATCTTGTTGCACGTTCAATGCTGTTGTAAAAGCCTCTGACTATAGGGTTCTTGAAAACTAACAGGATAATTTATAGAAGGATGACAAGTGGCTTATTTGCAGCTGTGTGGTCTGGTGCAAATTCATCCTGCAGACCAAGCAGCAAAAAGGATCAAACTTCAAGCTTGTCTTCAGTCTATGAAGAATTTACATGTGCAGAGGAATAGAGAAATAATCCAGTAATCTTCACAGGAAGGTTTTTCCTTCCAAACATTGCTTATACCATAATGCAAAACTGGAACTCACCATAATATGATACACATGCCTATATAAAAAAAAAATAATATAAAAATTAAAAAACATAGCCCCAAAACACAACATCTGTGGAAGAGGATGGTCACAGAGAGCCAGTAAAGAACTCTTCAAATTATTTTGCTTTTAGAACACACAGCAAAATTTCACCCTGTGGTGACTGTCTATATCTTTTCTGATGATCGATGAAACACACAGCACATCTCCTGATCTTTCCCAATACGCAAAGTCAATGTAAGTGCCATTAAACATATCAGTCACTGCTGTATTTCTTCTGAAGAGATTATGAACAGATACATTTAGAGCTAGCAACTACCCTTGCCATGAATCAAAAATGTGTACTGCTAAACTGATTTAGGGCCTCAAACTACATTATCTGTAAAACGAAATTACCATGTTCATTGTTTGGAAAGGGAATTGAAAAGACCAATATAGATCAAGTAAATTTGCATGCATAATACATTATATTATCCTGTGTTTTCAACACATCTCATTTTCCCTACATGAAGTGTACTTTTTGAGAGCACATGCCAGCTTTTGTAACACAGCTTTTGTTTAAACTTGGCTTTAAGCAAGTTTATGAAGAAGCTGCAAAATGCCAGAGAACATATAAAAGACAATGCATCCTCTGTAATTTGAATGGTACAAAACCTCTTACCAATTATTGTGTTCCTGTCAGATTAAAGAGCAATAATTTACCATCAAAGGACGGCAGAAAGAAAATTTGTCAAGATGCTGAGCCATATTTTCCCAAGAATATAAATTAAGCAAAGCATATTGTCACAAATAAAAATGTATCTAACACATTTCTCATGATCTGCAATATTGCCTCTAACTCTCTCTACAGGAATAATTCAAGGTAACATTTCTTATTAGTAATGTCTTCCTATTTAAATACAGTGAAAAAGCGTCTAAAACTGATTGAAACAAATTAATAACTCTCTGATAAATAACATCTGTATATAACCACATGCAAATGATTTTTGAAAAATTAGAAGACAATTGACAAGCAGAAGAAACTGTGCACTGAAAGAAGGAGATGAGAGATAACATAAGCAACATGTAGATATAAAAATGGTGCCCAGGAGCAGTAAAGAAGAACAAGCTCTTCAGACAGCTCAAGGAGTGAAATTCCATTCATCCTGAATTTTGAAATATATGCTATGCTGGGCTGCTGAAGAAAGAGTAAAGTGAGGCTATGTTAAGCAGAGAATTTCTCCTTCTCACAATAATTAAACCAATGCATTAACAAATTAATTAGGAAAAAAAAAAGGAATTAGAAAGAGTATATATTACTCCTTAAACAGAGAGGTTGAAATTAAGTTCTATGTAGTAATTATCCGAGAGGCTTTTTTCTCAGAATATGCAAAGCTGTGTCTTTGCGCTGATACACTGCAGAGCATTTCTGTCTTCACACACTGTGCCATGAGAGTCCATCACCAACCTTCGAGAAGTTCCCTTCATAACTCTACTGCAACTCCACTCTTCAACTCCCACAACCCTTGCCTTTAAAATATATTTTTCCTTCCAAACACATAATTCAACAGCACGAAGGAATTAACTGAGATTGACTTCTTTATTTCTTCTATTTCCCTTCTGCTGATCTTCAGCATTCAAAAGCAGAATTTTACAACTTTTTAAAAAAAAAGAAATAGAATTTCAGCAAAGCACAGTCATTCTTCATTTTTTCCACAGTGACTAAAAACAGCTAGACCATTACTCAGATTTCAAGACTGTCACTTTTTCTAAAACCAGAAGCCAAAAAGTCTAGCATGGGGGAAAAAAAATAAAAATTGAACATGTAAAAACCAACTGTTGTCCAGATTTTTAATGAACTTTTTACCCTTCACCATGCTCTGTAACCTTAAATTAATTACGCATTTGTTCTTTTTGTTATTAGACATGTATTACTCATCTAAGTTTTATGATATCTTCGAAATGACTTTACACATAAATTGAAAATTATTGAATTAAGTGGTTCTTGACACCAAGCAGACAGTAAGACATTAATACATGTTCTCTCCTGGTGTACAAACCCATACCAAGTCCACACCTATTTGAACAGACATAAGTCTAAATAGCTCAGTCAAACTTGCTGCAATACAGTGTATAGCAAATAAGGACTGTAGACAAATTCCCAAGCCTTACCACTATCATCAGCAGTATGAAATCACCTTAACTAGTGGGAAGTACTCTACAGCAGTAGGAACTGCATCAGTGTCACAATTTTTCTTCTGTCTTCATCACCCTCAGGACTTTTCCATGCTCTCATCTTCAGATCAGTCTTTTCCCAGCTGCCTTGATCTGTTATTAGACAAGCATTACCCAGTAAGAACTGTTGTGATTGATTATCAAATAGCTGATATCACAGCTAAGGCTCAAAAGTAGATTCTCCTCTCATTTAAAGTGGCATAATTCTAGAACTTTCAGTGGAATTACTCCTGTCCATAACAAATATAAGAAGGATGCTGAATACATTCTGGATACTACCACCAGACACACCCCGATATACAGCATGACACGGCAGTTCTTCTCAAGCAAGTACAAGAAATAAGACACAATCTTATATTTGCAGAAGATGCTTAACCAGGGGCATTCCAAAAGGGTTATATTCTGTATAGCATGCTAAAGCAGATTTGGTATCCCAATTGTTTTCCAGAAGGAATGCTGAATGTAATGAGTGAAGAATGGGCTCTCCCTGTGTCTTTTTGGGAGATGAAAGAAATTCAGAACACTATCTGTGGTTTCTCAAAGTAAGCGCTAGTTAAACCAAGTATGACAATGGAATTCAAATCTCCAATATATCAGTAAGGTTTAAAAATATAATTGAAGAATGTTTTTTGAAATACACAACAACTTGATACTGTTTTTATTTGGATGTGTCTGTCACTTGCTTTCACTCATCCATTCCTGCAGCAGCTTTCTTTAAGAGTTTTAAGGAACCTTTAACTTCATGGGAGAAGAGATTTAGTGATTTAAATGCCATGAAAGCTGTTTCTCAAATGTTCCATAACCAAACACACTGAATTCCTTCAATCTCTCAAAAATATTTTCTCTAACTTTCAGAATAATTTTGTAGGTTTTTTTTTCATTTCCTTCAATTTTTATATATCAAATATTACACACACTTCCATTTTTTCTCTCAGTTTGGTCATAAGCAGTGGGCAAACCATTGCTCCTTTACTTATATTTACAGAGCTAAGGATCCCTATTGTCTGTTTTTCCACTCTCAGTACAATGGACCTATAAACAAGGTTAAATTGCCAGACCAAAGATATTAATCTGAGGCAGCGTGATAAGCCTGTGACTTTTCTCTTTCTAAACATTGCAAAATTACCAAATACACTTTTAATGAACGCACAAAGTCCAAATGGTGGAAAGTTAATGGTTAACTAAAACAAGGTACAGTGTTAATGTGAGCACTTATTCAGCATCTCCCATGGAAAAGACAGTGAAGAATAAGAGTTTGCTGCTCCTTTGCACCACCACGGACACATCCATGCTTGGAACCACAGCAGGAATTTTACAGGTGAAGTCGCATCACAAATTACCTGAGCACAGAAACCACAGGGTTGTGCCCGAGGATGAATGGAAACAGGGAGGCTGTGAAGGGTGTTGGTATTCAGAGGATACATAAGAGCCCAGAAAAAAGAAGAGCTATATGCTTAGTCATATCAAAATTGGTTTTTGTGAGGGCTGAGAATCCTTATCTCTGGCAGCTTCTGCTGGGTGACCAGCATCTCTGGAAACAAAACTGGACTTTATCTCTCTCTTGGTTTTGGGGTTTTTTTTGTTGTTTTGTTGGGGTTTTTTCCCATTAATTCAAGCTTCCTTATGCAAGGAACTAAAAAAAAACTGTAATGAAAAAAAACATGAAGGGAAAACCTTAGAGAAGAGAAAAACTTTTTGATCTTTCTGAATTACTGCACTTCTCTGTGCAATACACACATGCAACCGTGAAATTTTTTCATTATTCAACTAGCAGAAGACGGTGAAGTTTCAAACCCAATAGGATGAAATCAGTGCTAGGATGAGAGCTAACAGGACACAATTTAGCCAAGAAGGAGAGTTTAGGATTCAGACATAAAAGACTGAAAAAGTAATTTCTATTGAAGGTGCTGTCATTACTGAACAGCAGATCTAAAATATCAAAAGCTTTCTATTGTTGGCAATTCAAGTGTCATTTAACAAAACTAAATAATCTGTAAAAACATCATATGCCCCTACCGCCCCAATTTTGAATGTATTAAGTAAAGAAGTTTCCATGAAGTTATTTAGTAATGGCTCTTGAAAGAAGTAGTATACTCTCAGTACTCTTTAGATCATGCTTTGAAGTCAAAAATCAATAGTGTTTGACTGACGAACAACACTGTCCTTCAAAACTGGTAGAAAGTGAAAGCCAAAATAGCTTTTTCTCAGACACTCTGGTATGTGCTTAAGCCTATTCATCATTTTGAAAGAGCACATCTGATCTGTGCTCTTTCAACACCTCAAGGCAATTTACACATGTTCATTTTATTTGTAGACAAAAGTAAAGAGAGTTTGCTTGTGCTTGCTAGTTTTCTATTGTCAATGATGCCTTATGGTGGTTCCAAAATCTGTTTTACACAAAAAAAAAAAAAACAAACTTGCAAATAACCAAAGGAGAGGAACGTGTATGCATGGGGGATAAAGCATTATTTAAATATTCCTTCTGTTTTATAACTATTTAATCAACATGGTTTTTAATATGATAGCAAACATTTCAAGCACAGCTCCAAGCACAGGATGTGGACATAGGATTCAAAGGAAGGCACCACCTTTTTAAATCTTCCTTTTTTTTTTTTATCTCTTCTGGATAACCTGGTGCTGCAGGGTGAAGTTATGTATCAACTTGAACTAGCCTATATCGAGCCATGATCACAGTCTCTTCTCTTCCCTCATGGCCATAGCCCTTTTGAGTACTAAGTTCCCCCATGACCTGAGAGGGTACAAATGAAGGGATCACATCAGCCAGATAAGTACTATCCTCTCTTTTATATGGCTAATTGCTAACTCGATCAGCTCCCCAGGCAGAGGTGCCAGCAGATATGTACTATCACCAGTGGAGAAGGTGGAGGGAGATCCAGTGGACAGGACTGTTGGAAGTCAAAGGAGGCTGAAAACCTGGCTCAGGCTGACTTCATCTGCCGAAGGATGGCAGTGCCTTCTCAATGAAACACCCTTCCAGACAATGTTTTTTTCATTACAGTTTCGTTTTGTGGAAACATTGGTCTGTTCTCAAGTAGATGTTACATCTTCCCCACATTTCCTCTCTTGTGACTGGAATAGCCCCATCACTTTTCCTCCCTTCCAGCTGAGACGAAAACTCTCACAAGCTTGGTTTTTCATTGCTCCCATCTCCATCATCTCTGCTGGTATGAGGTTGAATACAGGTCACCAGACTTCTATAAAGCATTTCAAATGCCTTCAAAGAGATTAAAAATAGACAAGCCTATATTCCAGCACAAGAATATGCACAGGAAGGTTCACATATTACCAGAGTCCTTTAGAATTCAGATTTGATTCTGAAAAAGGTAGCGTAAAAGAAGGTGCAAAAATTTGTTTGTTTTCATGGGATAGGGGTTAAATCTAAACCTTAAAGAAAATAGAAGTCACTCTGCATCCAAATACCCTTTTACCTTTTAAGTATATTCAAAACAAAACTATTAGAACATCTTCAGTACATCAAATCACATACTGTGTGTAGTCACACACTTTATGTACTTGCAGTCAAACTAAAACTGCAGATCCACACTTACAGTACTCAGTTTCTAAAATCAGATTTTTAGATCCTTAGCTACACATAAACCACCTCCTCAAATATATTGAGCTTCCTCTGAAGTTAAAAAAAATTGTGAATTTTTTTACTACTTGAAATCAGGTTGCCTTTACAAAACATAGGGAAATAATTTTAGGACCCAGAGTCTGAAACTTTTGGTCAGCATTTCATAAGCTTTTCTAATGTACTTGTGTAGCACCATATTTAATATCCTATGATTTAAGAAATACTGTTAGTCATACAACATGATAATGTATTAAAAATAATTAATGCACTTTATCCTTGAAATTACATAAATTATTTAAATTAGATAAATGGCGAACAATATAAAGTGTTGCCCTGAAAATCTCATAAAGTACACAGTGAATCATACAAGTAAAACTGACTGTGCTTTCCAGGTGCTGAAACAACCACCACATCAAAAGCTCCACTTTACCATGTCCAACCAGACCCCTCATGCCTCACAATAACTCACACTGAAACCCAGGCTTCTTGGGTCCACAAAAATGCCTCCTTTCTACTTTTCCTTCTTCAAAGGTCCCAGCCTCCATCTCTTTATCCTCACAATCCTGCAAATGTGAGGGAAATGAGAACAAGTACCTCTCTATGAAAAAAATAAAAGCTCTGTAAGTTTCCCCGTGGGGGAAGTGAATAGTATTGCCGAGAGGTGGCCAAGAAGACATCAAAATGTCTATAAAAATTCATGGTGCTTGTGATGTGTGGGACTTTGTGACTGTGCAGAGGCACTTCATTACAAAATGCACAGTCTCAAGACCCTGTTTTCACCAAACTCAGTGTGTATGCACACCAGAGTTGTTCTGCATGCAGATATCCATGTACTTGAGATATATGGGTGTTCAGAGCTACCAGGCAACCAGCAGCAGCCTGGTAACATCTCTCCAACTCTAATACTCTAGCCATTATTCTAATAATCTAATACTTTACCTCCAAATTTGGAAGATCTGAGGGGTGTCTACTTTATGTATGGAAGCAACTTTATAGAAATTCTCTCTTCTTGGCTAACCTCTGAGTTATGCTTTTAAAAACATTTAAACTAATGTTGATGGATTACATGCATCTTAAATAATACATGTGCTATTCAATCTATAGGGAGACAATCTCACACACAGAGCTTTGTATCACCCTTACCAGTAATACCTAGCCAGTGACACTTAAGATTTCTCACACTGGTACCTTTTGCCATAAAAATGATTAAACTGCCATAGAGCTGAAATTGGAACTGAAATATAAGGCTGGATCACTTGCATAATAAAGTTTGATTTAGTCATTAAAGAGATTATTGCTTCACTTCTGTGTAGACAGTAAGGACAGGCACCACTCTCATCTAGTTCTGTGGGGTGATGCCCTGTGGTTGCATTTTATTTTTATTTCTCCAATTTTATCACAAGTAAATCAAATCACACTACAAGTTCTGAAAATGGAAATTCTTGTGGAGAAGTGCAAGGTAGAAATGAGCAAACAAGCCTTTGGAGAGAAAGCATACCTAACCTGATTTCACAGCTCAAGATCTGGACCCTTCCCTCTGAAGTCTTTTCATCCCAAATTCCTCTCCCCAGTCCTGAAGGGCTTTTCTTCCCTTGCGGGGTGTTGCCATCATTGTTGTTAGATTGTTCTCATGCCATGGCACCCTGGGATGTGCACAGTCTCCCTGTGCTCCCCGAGTGGGGTTCACCTCATATCCAAGGACCATCCCACAGTGCCTCAGTCATTCCAGTTGAGGTGGGTGCTGCCTGGAAGATGGACAAGGTCCTGTTATATGGAGACCACCATTGTAAAGAGTGAGGCTCTTCAAAGGTGTCCAACAATCTGAGTGGGCACAGTTATGCCCCAGACGGAACACGGGAGTTGTTTCCAAGGTGAGTAAAGAGTTTATGTCCTCCAAGAGGGGTTGTCCTAATGGTCTCACTCTTTTCTCTGAACCTTTTCTGTCACACAGCCTTCCACAAAGTTATAAAATACACTGACATCTACTAGCAGACAAGCATCATATGTGATTTTCTTCTCCCCATGCATTCTGCTGCTTTCCAGCCAAGATAACACCCACCACACGCAGCACAGGACGGCTGCTGCCCTTGCCAGCCCCTCAGCCTCACTGCAGCAGTGTGGACACAACCATTTTCTCCTGCTCATTTTGGCCTATGGTGCTTGTCCAGCATGACACACTGTGGACGCACACAGGAGACATTTTCTGTTGCCAGGAGATCTGTGAATTCCCCTCACTGCCCCAGTTTTCCTTAATCATGATTTACTACTACTGGGCTGCTGGTATGGGTGAAGTATTGGGGGGGTTCCAAGCACGACACAAATGGATGGCTTATTCCCAGTCTACAAATGCTTCCAGTTGCCATTGGACAGACACAAAGCACATCCACGTGCATATGGCTGGATGAAATTAAAACTTATTTTTTTCCCTCCTCACTATGATACATGACAGAGTGAAAACACTGTGGAAACAAATTCAGAAGGGGATAGGCATTAGCAGTGCTTGAAATTTACTTTCTGATTTAAGGTAAACTCAAAACAGTACTTAATCTCCTTTTTCTACTTTTTTTGGTTTCCATATTATAAATCCTTCTTATAAACTTGAACTACAGTGTGTTATTTTGGCTCGAAGAGAAAAAGAAAATCCAAATGATTTGTACTTTCAGGTTCTGATTTCAGACTCCAGTTTATCTTGATCATTAGTTTATAAATCCTGGTTTAAAGCACTTGTAGAGACTGCATTCCAATGAATTACTCTGAAAGGTTTTCTGGAGTGCAGACTTAAAAACAACTAGGGAAGAAAATAGTATCTTTAAGTTTCTCCAGGCCCAAATATAGGACTCATTTTACTCCCTGCCACCAGATATTGAAACTAAATCAGGCGGTGGTTTCTACCCATAATTCCATTTTCTTGTAGTTGTGTGTGCATAGATTTTTCTTTCTGTTTGAGTGAATTCCAAGGATAAAAATACGAATAAATAGAGCTGGGTTTGTCGTAAAGGGAGAACTACACAGCAGGATCACAGAAAATATCTTCTCAGGGCTTATAACTTCAGCAGTGATGTTTTTCATTAATTATACCAGAAAAATTTCCAGATTCATTAGCCTGCACTTGTACTGATCATGATCAGGGCCAACACAGTCATAGAAGACCAACAGTTTCCAAAGATGCCTATATTTTGCAGCACTGGTGAAACAAAATGTGGTACATAAAAACTTTAGAGGATGGTCTAAATCAACTATTACTGTCCACCATGGAAACTAATTTTAGCATAGGTAGTATTATGAGTCATACAATGCATTTCCAGCTGCATGTATCCAGATTCACCCTTACCCTCTGAACAATATAGTTGGAAGTTGGTATGCAGGTCTCTGGCTCTCCTGAATCTCTTAAAAATGAAAATAATTTAAAAAAAACTGTTTCCATTTTGGGATGGGCTTTCCAGTGAGCTGCAGTGGAGAAGTTTGCATCCTGAAATTTCACAACACGAATTCCATGTGCACACCAATAAAAAACTCACATCAGCAAAAGCTGATCCTTAAGGGTTATTGGAAAGGGGAGGTGCATACATTACGTTTTGGAGGTCAGAAACACTCAGACGTTATAACACTTGTCTTCTGACAGATCCTGAACTTGAAACTTTCACCACTAACCAGGCATTATCTTCAAGTCACACAACTCTCACTGTAATATCTATGTAGGAAGCAAACTACTGTACAGCAGCTATTTCTAGATTTTTGCTGATTCAGAGTTCTGAGTAAACAAGACAAATTGCTTCTTAGCCTCCTTGAAACAGGTGTCTTCCTTACAGTTTTTTTCAGCTGCAAAAAATACTTCAAGAAAAGCAAAAATCTGCATTAAGATTTTTTTTCTGCAGTCAGATTCATGGATTATTTTCTACCTGTGATAAAAATTCCTAAGTGCAGCTCTTTGCCTCTGTCTGGGAGTAGGTAAGAGTCCAAAGCAATACAGCCCTCATTTACCAGATTTAATTGAAAATGGGAGAAAGAGGAAAAAAGTTAACAGCGGTTTTTAAATCCCAGGAACTTGACAGTGACATATATTCCTAACCCACATACCTCTGAGAAGAGGTCATGCTGCCCAGAGTAAATAACAGCTTGTAATTTGCAATGAGGATACCCAGCAGCAGCACTGTGAGATACATGTGATAATGTGATTTACAGGATCAGGAAATAATTTTCAGATATACTGTGCTGCATAAACAGTCCAGGTTAAACATGTGCAGCAACTTTTTCTCTTGAAGGTACAGTAGCTGGAAGATTAAATGCAACAAAAGGAAATACGGGGGTGGGGGTGGTGGGGGAGGGAGGAGTCACCTGCTGAGATGTAATAAATTATTAAAACTTCTTTTTAATGTTGATGCTACTCTTTAACCTCAGATCACAATACTGACAGCAGAGAGGAACTGGAAGTGCTATTAAAGCTGTGATAAACACGCCATGCTGTGGCAACACTTGTAAGGGGAAAAAGAAAAAAAAAAAAAAGAAAAAAAAATCCTGGGGGTGCCTCCAATCAGCAACATCAACAAACAACCAGGGAGAAAATATCAAGCTATCTACAGGCCACAGTCCTTCAGTTCCCAGTATTCATGAGATACCATTTATGCTCACTGAGATATATTTGATTATGAGACCTCAATAACCCATGTTTTCCATAAACAAATGTCATGCAAGGAAGCAAAACAAAGTGAACTTTATGAAAAGGCACATTTAGTGAACTGTTCACAGCATGCACAGGGTAAATCTTCTCAGCAGTTTTTAACAGAAGAGGAAAATGGATTGCTGCCTTCAAAAATCATAAGTGTTTTCTCAACACAGTATTTTTTTTTTATAAAGTTAATGCAATTTATCTTTATTAACACATCAACACTGACATAGCCAGTCAGCCAATTAGTGCTGCTGGCAGTGCATTTCATGACATTCATGTACTTTAAAAAAAATGTCTGTCTAGTAATTTTTACCACATGCACTAAACAATTCTGGACTCAAAACAGGCTACTTGCCTCCTCTCTCTTTCTCCAACACTGTGACCCCCTATGATTGGGGTAACAACCCTTCCAATAAAGCCACAAGCATCCCAGAGGCTTTGTAATGAAAAGAGCAACCTGAATTCTTACAATCCGAAAAAACACTGGTTTCTAAATATCATACATTTGTTTGTACAAAGGCCTTAAATGTTATTCTGCTAATGATGCAATGCAAAGTAAAATTCCTGCAAGGAATATGTGCCTTACAGGGTCAGTCAAGCAAACTAACAAGAAAACAAATTAAACTCCATGTTCTCTTTTTATCATCCTGTAGCAAGCCCACACAGCAACCTGAAATCTGAGTCACTCAAAACAGCATAGGTAGTCTCCTTAGATTACCTTTAATACAGTTTTTTTAGAATCTTACTCAGACATCCATTACAAAAACTTTTGCTTTCCACTTACCTCCCTTCCAGTGTTTGCCTTTGGTCCTGCTAAGCTTGCTCAGGGTCGGTCCAGAGAAGAGCAACATCAAAATGAAAAGAAGTTCAAGCATAGTGATTTTCCCCCTTTTCACTGATGATAACATTTCCACAAGTTATTTAAAAAAAAAATTAAAAAAAAAATCTTACATCTTCTCTCCCACTTTCTGTTTGCTCAAGAAGGAGTGATTAATCATTGAAAAATTAGAGCAAGGAGTAGCTTTGCTCTCCTCAGACGTTGAAGTAATATCTCAATGATGTAGCCCTGAGGAAAGCCACATTTCTCACTGATCTGGTTTCTCCCACACAACATGCAGCCAGCACCGCTGCTACTACAGTAGCTATAAAATAATTTCTGCTCCTCACTTTGGTTTCTGTGGGAATATATTCCTCAGCTTGCAGCGTGAGCTTGATTGAAAATGATAAAAACAGTAATGCTTGTGTCCAGCAGAAAAGAGGAAAGATGTCAGGATTGTGAAAAAAGATGAGAAGCAGTTGTACTGACAGCTTTAAGCCTGTCTATCTGATCCTAATAGCTGTGCAACCAACCAAATTGCTCTTTTAAGAGTAATAAGGCTTCAGTGAAAGCTGGTGTCACTGCCACTTGGGTAGGTAGTGCAGGGCTTGAAAATCACCAAGGAACCTGCTAGAGATAACGACTGCCACGGTCCCAGCTCCGAACGCAGAGGGCTGAGCGGAATACAGTATGCACAGGGAGCATTTAATCTCTATTGTGTGCAGGAGATTTCCTGCTTTACAGTGTGCCACTGCTCAGGACTTTTGACTGCATTCTCTTAAGGCTTTATTTCATATTTTAAACTAAAATGCAAGCTTAGACACACTAATCACTTGCAGCATTTCTGAATTATTGCATGGGAAAAAATCGGCATGCTTGCCTTTTTTTTTTTTTTTTAAAGTAGCAAACAGGAAGAATAAATCCTTAGCGGTAGCAGCAATCTTTTTGCTGCACAGAGCAGCTATGCATTTTATATTTTCACACAGTCTGTCCTTAGGATCTCCCAAATCCAGGGAGGTGGGGGCATGGGGGTGGAGAGAGAAGGAAAGAGAAAGGGGACATTCAAAAGTACACATTTTCAAAATAACAGATTTTAGTTAATTTTTCATTTAATAGGTGTTACTGACACAGAAATAATACAGCTAGCTACATCTATAGATGTCTGTATTTAAGAATGCTGAAGATGGATCAGTAAACACAAGACTTTCTGTGGAAAATTTTGTATTTTCAAAAGGGTGCTCCAAGAAAGATTCCTGACATTCAGTCTTGAGATGCCCAGTGCTTACTTAAGTATGCCCAAAAGCTTGAATTCATCTCCAGTTTGGCATTTAGTTGCTTCCATATAAGCATGCAGTACTCAAATCAATGAACCACAAACCTTGTGCTGTAGATTTATACAAATAAAAAAATCAATGTTTTTGGAATGACAAAGCAACAATGGTCACAAATTCCCTGAAGTTAGCACATTTGCAACCACAGACATGATGCCCTTTTCAGCACAACATTAAAAAGATGATATTAATAAATCTGAAGTCTTGCTTATTCATCTGAATAAAGAATGATATTTTGACTAGTGGAGACAACCATGAACATCTAATATATGTTCAGAGATTTTTTTAAACAAACAGCATGTAACATCATAAACAGGAAATATTGGAATTTCGCCACCACCACATTAACTATAAAAAAAATTTTACTTCATTTTTAAGTTCTACAATATATTTATGGACTTGTTAGAGGATGTAACGTTTGCATTTAGACAGAAAACAAACACATGCTGATGTACAGTAGTTTCTCATCCCTCTGTGCATTAATTTTTAAAAGTCATAAGACAGCTTACCAGATGTTGAGTCTGATACATCAAGGATGATGTTTATGACTCTTACTTGCCAAAAATTAGGTCAGCATCTATCATTTGGAGTCACTAAGCTGCAGCTTCTTATGTTAAATTTCTCCATCAAGACATTCTTAATCACCATTCTCATTGCTAAAAATTAAAACACCATTTCTTCTATTTCTCTCCCAACTGTTACTGAAATGAGGCTGGCAGACACTTGTGTTCATTTTGAATGCCTCTGTAACACTCCCCTAAAACTAGCACCATACTGATATGTTGAAGAATCAAAAAAACTTCTAAATCTCAAACTTTTTATATCCAGGTAATAAACTAAAAACCTACCAGCCCCACTCTCCTCAAGTGGCACTATGCAAATTCAGTAACTTAAAAGTTTCTGTCAGCTTTCTGCCAGCTCTGACACGTGCATTCAGCAGCCTCAACAGGATCAGGTATGGCTTGAGTAACATCCGAAGTGATATGGCAGCAGAAGGAAGGACCACGCAACACAGGAACATAAAGAAAACCACAAGAGCTGCTGGTCATGGGCATGCTTGGTTCAGTCTTATACCTGAAGCGCCTAGACTTCCACTCTGCTAATGGTTTTCTGGGTTATTTTGCAAAAGGTAAATTATTAAACCCATTTAGGATTCTATTAGGAGTGAGAAAGCAGACCTTCAGGGAAACATAGAAAAAATATTGTCACTTATGAAATTTAGTGGGTTTTTTAATGTCCTCGTTTCTAGGTTCATAAGTATTTCAATTTTGCAGAGTTGAAATGCCTCCAGAGAAAAGATATAGTTTCAAGAAAGATTATACAAACTTCATAGGGTGAAACATCAGAAAGACAAATAAAAGAAACCCAACATTTATTTTTCTTTCAAGTATCATGATTTTAAAGTCAACATTGTGTTTTAGAGATGTAAAGGAACTGATTTGTAATTCTATTTTGTGCTTTGAATGTGCAGTACTGGAAACAGAGAGAAAAGTAAGCAATCTAAAGTCTACCTTTATGTCTGTAACTATTACAACAAAAACTCCTCTGAGAGCTACAAGAGGCAAACCGACACCATTTTAGCTAAATGTCCCTGACATCAAACCAGTCCTTGTCAGGGTCTCTTATACCCTCCAAGGTCCTTCATGACAGCTTACACTAGTTGTGACTATGAGACTACTTCATACTTTCTAAGCACAGAAGAACTTGTATATCATGACAGATCAAATATTGATCTTGTCTAGCATCACACCCTCAGTAGGGTCAATCTTGGATGCTTATGAGAAAAGCACAAGAATGACAATAAAGTGTTAGTGGAGCTTTCCATTTACCAATTGCTGCTTGGGAAAGGCTTTGAAACTTCTTAACTAGAGATTCTATGTCACAGCTATTAAGTTTGATTAGAGAGTGACAGACTTACACTTCTTGACTTTGTCTAGCTCCTTTTTTGA
The DNA here is from genome assembly GCA_013396775.1 of Cephalopterus ornatus. NCBI lineage: Eukaryota > Metazoa > Chordata > Aves > Passeriformes > Cotingidae > Cephalopterus > Cephalopterus ornatus. The sequence continues at coordinate 45,869 of VZRE01002547.1, read as the reverse complement.
TTCATTCATGCTTTTCTCAATGCCATAGGCCCTATGCCAAGAGTTCCACATATTTAATTACTTGCAGCCTGAAAAACAAAATTCTTCTTGTTTCTTTGAAAAGTATATTTGATCATCTTATCGAGACAATTTAGGGATTTTCTCATTAAAATAAAAAAAATAATATCCTGCTCACCTTTCCTCATATTGAGGTTTTCCAACATATATTTCATACAACTTGTTCCAGTAAGAAAAGTCCTATCCTAGTCTTTTCTCAGACTAAAGATGTTCCACACTCACAACTGTCCTTAATGCCTTCATCTTAAGTATATCCAGTTCTAATTTAGTGTTTATGAGATGAAGTCAAAAGAAAAGCCTGAAGTTTTCAAGATGAAATATCAGTTGCATATTCTCTCCCTCATTCCACTCATGAAGCCAAAGGGCAGCAGCTACGATTAAGCTGGAATTATGTTTATAAATGCCTACAACATTAATGAATACGGAGGTTCTTTTTAATTAACAGAATTTTAGAATGTTTCCTCAGGGGAAACATACTTTAGCAACCTAAATAACAAACTACCAGTGAGATACTGTGGGAAAAAATATGCCCAAGTTAGTTTAATCTGCAGTTGGTGTAACCAGTTATTTGGTCACCCTTCCTTTCCATATTTTCCCTCCTTTTAGTAATCACTATCTGGCACAAAAGGCTACTGGTATAAGTACTTGGTTAAAATCCTCAAGCTTAAATAAATAGCGACAACTTCATAGAAGCCTGAACATTAGAGACCCTGAGCAACACAGTCCTTTAAGGGTGGTATCTTGGAGAGGTGTGTGGCTTTCAGACTATAGGAGGGATAGACAGAAACCTCAACAGTTTGCTTGCTGGTGTGCTTTCTGCCCCTTTGTATTTGCCATCCAGATTCCATTTCACTATGGCGAAAGTTATGGCCTTCCTCAGGATCCCTCAGTAACACTTTGATCAAACCCAGCATTCAGTAGTGCAGGCATTTTTCATTATACTTCCTGGCACTTTGTAACTGTTAGCATTGTCTTAACATTTGGAGAAACTTAGGAAGAATTGCAGCCTTCACTTTTCCCATTTCAGAACACTGGACTATCAAAATAAAAAATTAAAGAGATTGCAGAAAAGAAAATGGAAATGACTGTTTAGAGAATCATGCCTAGGAAGAGAAGGACTGCAAACAGAAGATGAAATGCTCACCGACTCCCTCAAAAAGTACCAAATCTTTTATTTTGTCCTACCTCTCTCCTTTTTGATTCTCCCAAAGATCCCACACAGCTAGTATTCGGCAGCATGAAAATGCCCATGACTAAATGAACTTTGCAAAAGGAATATAATCAATACTAAACACTACAAGATGGAAATATCGCATCCCTTCATTGTAGATATGAAGGATATCTTTCCTCTGTCTCCCTCAGCATACACAGAGGCCCATGTTGCCGTAAGCCATAATTAATTCAGTTCTTTTTAGGCATGAAAATTGTTTTGATTTTAAATACTTTCAGCTTAAGGCATTCTAAATATCTGTGGAAACCTCCTGGGGATTTCTGTTAGCCACAGACACCAATGGAAGCAACATTTTTGGGTACTTGCAACATAATACAATGTCAAATAAATACAGAGACTTCTTAAATAAAAATATATTTGAAATTCCTTCCAGTTCATGTGATTTCCAAGGATTACGGAACCAGCGCTTGCCCAGGGCACAATCTGCACTTCCATTGTAGGTATTCTGAAAAACCACTTATATTCCCCCTTCACAAATATAACGAAATAAGATGAATTCTGACGATCACTTCATGCCAGTCCCCGAATACTGTGTTCATTTCAGCTTTTGCTGGTAATAAAGACCCACAAAAAGGTCTCTCTTCTCCATAACTAACTAGTAGCTCTGCTTCTTGCATAAGACAACAGGAAAGTTTGATGTACAGCAGTATACCAATTTTAGTGCAGTAGAAGCAACACATGAGTAAAACAAGGACAATAAGTCCAAGATTCACATTGCTACACCAAGGAATTTTTTCTTGGTTATGCTTAGAGACCTAAGATCTTTCCAATACCTTTCAAATTATATTATGTAGAATGAAGAAATGCATAAAAGCTATTATTTTGTACTTGTCCATCAGGATTTATCTAAGGTTTATGTTTAAGTATCATAAGAATGATAATAATTCTCTTTAAATTTAGCAATTATTCCAGTGTTAGCTATGTACTGTTTCAGTTCAAAAAGTATAAATTTGCTTGATGGAGTTTGCAGGCAAGCACAAACTCCTTAAATATTTAGTCAACGTTGATAAAAAGTCAACTTATAGCTTTTTCAATATTTTTAATAAAATCATTAATTTGGAAAATCTTATCCACTTTATTAAACACAAAGGTTCTAAGCTCTTTCAGCACTGACAATATATACTGTTACTTAGAAATGTAAATGTTAAGCTGCATCTACCTAATAAATTTATTGCTGTCTATGTGTAGCATAAACAATACATGCAGTTAAAATATAATTAAAATATTAAATTAAAATATATCTAATTATGTGCAATAATATATAATAATTGTTTATTTAACAATAACACAAATTGTTAAACAAATACATGTGCTGTTTTCCAAGAAACTGCTTTAGTAAGAAAAATATTATATGAAGTCACACATCGCAACAGGAGGTATAACCATTAGTCAGACACTTTACTGAGTTTCGTACTACACACTGAAAATGCATTTCTGGTTTTGACAAGGGGGAAGTCTTAACCCACCTTCCATGACTCTTAAAAGCTTTCATTTTTTAATAAGCAAGTTCTAGTTATTGTTCACAGGAAAAAATACATCCAGATCACATTTCATTTCTAAAATAGATCTTTTTAAATCGGAAAGTCTCAAAGCATTTTGTGTGTTTTCCAGCTTACTGACTTCTTTGGGATTATTTTAGAGCTAATCACTTCAAATTTTTCTATGCACAAACTTTGAAGCCACAAAATACTGATCTGGTCCTCTCCTCTCCCAATTAATTTTTGAAGTGCTTTGGCACTGCAATACCCACTAGCCCCATTAGGAAGAATCAAATAACATCAATTAATCAAATATCTCCGGATGTAATCTATAGAAATTAAACATAGAAAAGACAAGCTAAATCACAGACTGTTTCACATCTGCATAAAATAAAGATGTGGGAAGACAAGTTCTATTGGAAAATGGAATTAAATAGGATAGGAAATTTTAGATCAGAAAGAAAGGAGGACCAAGACGTAGCAGAGATCATTCAGGAAATACTGCTGGTGGCAAGAGATACATCTGCTTTCTCTGAACACGTATTGATCTGGTCGGTCTTACATTCAGGACGCCTCCAGTGTTGCTGGTGTCACATTTCAGGTGACTTGAAACAATGAAACTCTGACTAATTGCGGTTGTTAAAGATATTAGCTTGCTTTTCCTTTTATGAGGTATTGAAGGTTCCCTGAGGACACATTCAAGACAAAAGATGTAGCAGTGACTTCACAGTTCTGTCTTTCACTTCTGCAGTGCTCAAGTGAAGAATCCCATTTGTCAGCTGGGATTCCAGGCACAAATCGAAAATACCAACAATTACCAGACAAGAGTGCAATGTGTCACTACACAAAAGCCATGCCAAAGTACCACACTGCTCATATACCTGCAGCTTTAAACCCTGGAGTAATTTTTCTGAAGAGCCCCAGATTTGCAATCCACTTGCAAAAGAAAAAAGTTTGGTTTGGCTGTTTTGGTTGGGTTGTTTGATCACCACATCCAAGTTAAGAACAAGCGTCTACATGGCAGAAAAAAAACCCCTGTGACATACCTGCCTCCATCCTTTCTTAAATTTTTTGTATTTAAAGAAAAAAGAGAATTGTTTTAACTCTATGGATCTATGAATGTCTTTGAGAGACAGCAAGTATTGTATAATCAGCATTTGTCTGGCATACTGATACAAACAGTACACAGACTCCTGCTAAGCAAGTGTCTGCTGTTGCATTTAAAATGCGTTTGGATTTAATTGCAATTTATTCAAACTGTTTTTGTTTGCAACAGTGCAAAATCAATTGCTGATTAAGGATATGTTCAAGTTCTGCATTCATGCTTTCTTTTTCCATTTTTATTACGGATACAAATATTGAGAAATATATCTGTAACTATTCTGTAAAATAAGGAAAAAAAATCTACTTTAAAGCGTTTTGCTGTTGTAAAATATTTACACTTCAGTAATCACAGGCTATATCTGCCCAGCTGTGCTACAGTAGAAGACAAACCCAAACTGCCTGACAATCCACGGTACCTGTTTGTGTTGGGCTCATCTTGCTTTTGTTGGGAGACAGCCCATTTTACAGGGACATTCTGCACCAGAACTGGATCAGATGCTCATAAATGAAACATTGACAGAGCTACCACAAGACACCTCACCTGCCACAACCAAAACTGACAATCCCGAATCCAGTCATTCATTGATTTTATTTTTTTTTTTTACTGTTTATTAGCACTGCAGAGCCCACACTAGCAAAACAAACTGAACTGCTTTTGAGTGTAGCTCATACATCAGGCACTGCTTGATAACTACATTCCAATGCCAGGGCCAACCCCACTGGCCTATAACCAAGGCCAGAGGGTGCACACAATGGAGTTGCACAGGTGTGAGGGCAGTACTACAGAAGTATTTAACAGTGCCAATTCACAAGGCAAAAGATCTTAGCAAGGCTATAATCCTAGCCTCAGTCTGTTCTGTCTGATGCTAGAAAACACAACTTATTACTCATGAATTGAGAAAAATTTATATGTAAGTCCTTCAGAGATAAGCTTATCCCCAACCCCACCCTGCCACACCATTGTCAAAGTATCCCACTTTGTTCTGAGGCCACACTTCAAGCATGGTTTTGTAATAAAAAGCATAATTTCTTCCTAGGATGGCTGTTGTCATTATAGATAACAGTCTTCCACTCATTCATAAGAATGATTTTCTCTTTAAAAAATTAGCATTACTAAACAACTACAATAAACTTTTGACTGAAAGTGGCTTTCAGGCAAGTCATACAAAACCAGTGCCCAATTAAACAAAAAACAAACAAATAAACAAACAAAAAAGCCCCAACCAAACAAAAAAAAAAATCAAACAAGGACACAAAAAACTTTTGTTGCTGTTAGAGGGTCAAATATGTGGAGCAAAATTAGAGCTGGGTTATTCCTCCCTACTTGGATGTCCTGTGCTGCAGGCTCAGTAGAGGTGGCATAAGAAGCATGACTGAATAAAACAATTTATAATAAGGTTTCTGCCTACGGCATCATAAGGATGTGTTATAGGAACACAGTAGGAAGAAATGTGATCTTTCATTGGTTTCACTTCAGTGACCAGGGGCCAGATGACAGCGGATAATCAGCAAGGGCTATAATTTATCATGCCACTGTAAGACAGAGCAGCTTCCCAAGACAAGCCGGCACAGCAGCAGACCACCACCCAGAAAAGTTCATCTCCAAGGCCCAGGTGTTCAAAAAAGTGTGCAGGCATTTGGACACACACACAACAGTGTGTGCCAAACTTCTGCTGAACACACCTCTCTCAGAGGTCAAATGGAACAACTTGGAATTTGCATACATATACATATTTTTTTAATCCACCTAAATTATGTGAATAACACAATGCTCTTCAGTACCTTTTCCTGGTACACCGATTTTAATAAGGTCATTGCCTATATGTCTAACGGATAATAATTTTGCTCTTTCCCTCAGCACGGAAAATTCTGCCCGACGCAGAGCCAGTTGCTCCGGCTTCAAACAGTGCACTAGAGATAAAACCAACAGGAATAAAGTGCCTTGAGGTGAGGGATGCAGTACCTTGACATGTGCAGTGTAAATGGCTATAAACATCATTCTTATACCTGAGAAGTGAGCTTTCACTACAGACCTGCTCCTGAGTACCAGAGGCCTCTCAAAGGTACGATACCAAGGTTAAAACCCAAAGCCTGTGCCTTCCGTGGCCCTGAGAGCCACCAGCCAAAGCTCACACAAACCCACAGGTGCTGACACAAGCAGACCTTTCATTACACACATGTCAAGGTGAATTGGAGCATTTTTATACAGTGAGCTGAATCCTGACATCTGTACAGTGTACAATGGGATGCAAAGGATTCTGTAATTCAGCAATTCTGTAATTCGGCACTGGACCCTACAATACCATGCCAGCACACCTCTCCCTTTATGCTGCGTTATGAACTGTGGTAAAAAGTCGGAAACACTGACCTGCAATTTTCTAAAGTTTCTCATCTGGCAAAATCACCAGGTCATACCTGTGTGAGCATTTAATACAGGCAGATTCAGGCAGAGGCAGGCCCTGCTCTTCTTCTGAGAGATTGGGCAATTTTTGCCTATTTATTCTGTTTCACCAACTTCTCTCTCTGCCCCTCTACCAGGAGCCCCAAATCTTTGTCCCGGCTGATAGCCTCAAAAACCACATGAAATCTGTAAAAGCAAGTGGCACACACTCACTGACTTCCATGAAATTTAGATCAATCTTACAATCTTCAGCTTAAAACTCCGTATCATTTTCACTGCTAATTGAACAATTCAAAGTCCATCCATCTGAGCTCATATTGAAAAGAGGAGGTTTTTCTTGTCCAAGCAGAGTTAGTCTTATCAGATACGGCCCCCATAAAACTTCCCTATATCCCTGAAATCAATTGTCATACGCTTACTCCCAGCTTTGCCCACATCTGCCTTAGCAATTTAAGTCTCATTCCCTCTGTGAAACAGGCAATAAATCACATCCACTGTATTGAGTGAAAAATAAATCATAAACTTTGTAAAAACAACCAGAAGTCTGTAGAAGACTTTTAAGAGGCATTGCTTCAATTTGTAAACCAAGAGGGAAGCTAGTTTTGGGAGGGGGTTGGGGTCTTCATATGCCACGAAAGGGCTCCTCTAAGATTTTTTTGCTTAAATGCCCATAGAGATGTGCCCTGAGGAAGTAAAATCTGTCCTTACCCATCTTCAACTTTTAAATATAACCTCAACTTTTATTTTTCTGACTTTCCTGCTTCTTCTCTACAAATGAAAATTAAAATTATTTCTTACTCCTTAATATACATGCCATGGAAATAATTTTGGAGTGATTTTTAGCTGCCTGTGAATTCTTCAACTTCTAAAGCTCTAAGGAAACTCCACGATGTGTAATTAATTCCCAAATGGAATATATCTGTAGAACAGTAATGTCTTTTAACCTTAAGTATAACTGGCCCATGCACCTCCTGCATCAAAACCCTGAAGCTGTGACTCCATGGTCTTGCTCCTTTGAAATACAAGAACAGCATAACTAAATACACATAGAGAGAATTATTTTTCCATCCTTACTGATATTTCTTAAGCAATGTTCATAAACAAAAAGTGGAGTCAGACTATCGCATTGCTGTTGTTGTAGTACTTTTTTAAAAGTTTGAGAAGGCACATCATATTCTTAAGCTTCATGAAGTGCACAGACTGTTGCCACAGATTTCTTCTAATTATGTTATCTCCTCATATACCCTCCTACAGCTTAAAATGTTTGAATATAAAAATAAATTCTGAAATAAATCTTCTTTCTACTAAATATAAAAAGAAAATTTTTATTAAAGAATTCCATATTTTACCAAAATTAGTATTTCAAGAAGATAGTTTGAAAACAGGAATTAAACAGCAGAACACATTCTCCAAAGCAAACTTCTGCTTTCCAAGCCTCACCTCTATGTTTCACCAAAAAAAAAATCCAAACAGTAGAAAACCCACATTTATGTGTACCTAAAAACCCGCATGAAAAAATGAAAGTGTATTAATTTTTAGTAAATTCAATGGCAGTTAAATCAGGCTGATATCAAGAAATATGTTACATCTACAGTACATATTATTTTATGTAACATATATTTCTTGTGGATCTAGTTTTCATTTTATATATTCAGAAATACTAGAAAGCAAATACAACCTCTACTTTTACAATAAGCAGCTTTGAGTTTAAGCCTAGTCTTTCAAAATGAATTTTCGACTGTTTTTCTGACTTAATCACTCTTTTAGGTTACATCTGTAAGGCTAAAGATAGAAGTGACAATTATTCCAAGATTATAAAAAAAATTAAAAAGCCAGTAGAGTACTAGGCTTAAAAATTCTATTTGCATTTTATCTGTCACTGAATTTGCCCTAATTGTCCACTATTGTGATAATGTCTGAGTTGAATACTGTATGTCTGCATGTATGTTAGCACCCAGCAATTAGTTCAGCAATAATTATATACTATTTCTGACCTCTTTGTGCAGCTGGCAGAGGGTGGAGTTTTTTAAATACATCTTCTGCAACTTTAAGTAATTTGAAAAAGTACAAAAATAGAGTTTAAGAAGTATAGGAAACAATTATTAGATTTGCCAATAATTCCTCATATAGACTTGGAGAATTCACATATACATTGTGATTACATGCAATAAGTTTGAATTCTGATAGTGCCCCTTAATAACCTCTGTTGCTTTTATAACTCATTGACTGATTATTTGGTCTTACAGTTTACCCTGTGATATCCATGAAGGACGTTAATTTTTATCTTTTTTAAAGCAACTTTTTATTAAAGGCATTTCTATAAAGTAGATCAAGTACTTAAATGTTTTTAATATTGCACTATGTTTCTTCACTAAAATATCTTTCTTTACTGTAATGACATCAAATGACAGAGACTCAATGCCATCTACCTCAAACAGCTGGCACAGGACTAAGAAAATGTAGGTAAAACATTTCTTAGTACTGCATCGGTTCAGTTGCTCATTTATTCCTCTGATATTTTATCCGTTTCTCAAATAAGAAATGTTCCATGATTAGAGATATTTATAAATTAAGAGATGTAATTTTCCCCAAAGGTGAGAGATCTGTCAAAATTAAATGCCAAAAGGAGTTAAAGATAAAATACTGATTCTAGCAAAATTGTAAAAACCTCTATGTTTGCATTTTTCTATGTGCAAACCCATATGTGGTTCATTAACATTATATGTCAGCAAGGTTGCAGGTCAATTTAGAAATCCAATTGCAAATCAAGGGAAACTACTTTCAAATGACGTCTGGCCTGACCTTCAAACCCTAATAATCTAGAGCAAATGAGATCGTCAAATTATAAGCCAAAATTAAGTTTATGATTAATAGAGTTTAGAAAATGAACTACAACTGATAACTGGGCTTTATTTGGTCCACAGGCTATTCATGAGCAGATCACAACATCATAGGGTTCCTTGATGCAGTGCTTTTAGCATCATGTTAAACTTCCTCAGTGATGAGTCCTCACAGAACCTGAAGTCCAGATGTGGTGAGAGAGCTTCTACTGCCACAACACCTGTTTGCTGGGCAGAGAAGCAGAGAAGGACTTCTAATTCAGGTCTGTGTGTGGGAGTGTAATTCAGGTGTTGGTCTTACACTGAGGACATGAAAGACATGTGTTCCCTTGCACCAGTAATCAGAGCCATGGCTTGGCACAGTTTCTGACATGTCCATGAGTGGGACCTGTGAAATAACTACTTTGACTGTGAGACCAACACACTGTACACAAGAGATTTTAGTCTCTGTTCCAATGCTCCTCATGATGCATAACAAAACCTTAAAACTCCTATTTATTTTTTGTGAGGAAGAGCATTTTGCTGATCAAATATGAGGCAACATTTAGGCAATTCTAGCTAAGTCCCTGGGCTTCTCCTTTTCAAAGTAAGCACAAGTGAAATTAGCAGAAACCTTGGATCAATATCCCTGCAAACCAGAATTTATAGTTACAATATAGCATTCTGCTAATTTGTCAGCATTAGCAATAATTCTTTACAAGAGATTATTATTGTTTGCTAAAGTATGGACAGCACTGTAAAGTGACATGGCTGAATTTTCAAAATAATGACACCACTTTCCTGGGAGTCAGGTGGCGGGGGGAACAAACCAGCAAAAAACCCCCAAACTCACATATCATATTGTAGAGCAGACTGCATACTAGTCTGAGATAATAATGATCAAACTCTTATGCTGTACCTATAAGACTTCCAGACACAAAGTCTGGATAACCTATATGTAAATAAAATAACACTACCATGCGGTTGCTTCAGAAAAGAGAATTATGTAGGTTGAATAAAAATGTAAGCAGATGTTTCCTGTAGGCTTGCATTAAGATAATGGTAGAAATACTTTAATAAGCGCAAAAACCTTGTCAGATTTCGGCTCTTAGCTCCTACCACTGTCAGAGCAGATGTCATTTTCCTCCATATGTTAATCTATCTACATACTTATATAGCTTTTATCATCCAAGTGCCCACACAATTTCTAATCCCTTAAGGTTTCATTCTCACAACATGTGAAAGAAAAATGGGCAGTTTACAAACAAGCAGCTGAGATTCAAACTGAGCAGAAGACTTGGGCAGTTTATATCTGAACCCATGATTTAGAGGAGGACTTTTAGAAATCAATCCACCTCATTAGCTGCAAAGCATTTTACTCAAAGCCATACATGCCTTTCATTTAAGGACACAGATTAACAAGTACATGATAAACGCAAATCAGACTGTCAGCTCTATAATGACCAATTTAAGAGTTAGTTTATATTCACTGTTGGAGGTGACCTGTTTTAGGATATGTGCTTTAGTTCAACCCAGAGCCCAAAATATAATGAAGTTGCCACCTTATCCTACACAGCAGAGTGCCCTAATTTCAGGATTACTTAGAGAAGCTTGCAGTGTTAAAAGAATGCAAAACCTTTTAAAATGATTAATCCAAAGTCTTTGGTATCTCCAGTACATATTATCAGCATTTTTTATATATGCAAATTGCTGCAGCAATCCTACAGACTTATAAGGGCCCACATGCTGATTATTTCAATGACTAGATTTTAAGGCAGGAAAGGACTTTTAGAATTACCAGTTGTAACACTTGTGTTTGCTTGTGAGTAGACGCTCATTTGAAATACCAGCCTCATGAGAAAGGACATAACTGGTTCTGGTACTACCGTTTCCAAGAAAATAACATACCAATATTGATTTTTAGTGGTAGTTAAGAGATTTTTCTATTTTAGGGTTTGCTTTTGTGTAAAATCAAATATTTAAAATGACAATACAGAAGGAGGTGGGTTTAGCAAAAAAAAAATCTCCCGTGGTCACAGGTATACCAGCAGGACAAAGGAAGTAGACTTATTTTCTGCCACTGTGTCTTCTCACACAAACACTCACAAGGCAGCTACTTCAGTTCCCTGTGCAGCATCAGGGCTTCTCCCCAGAAACCCTCAAGACCCGTAAAAAGGAACAATAGGACACAGCAAGGGGGTGCAAACACCACTTCCCAGGCTGCTGAAAGGAAAGGGAAGCTCTTCTTCTGAGGGTCTTACCCTACCCTGCTCAAATGGCCACCATCGAGTTCAATACTTTATGGTTCACCATGATCCAGAACTCAGAAAGGCCCTGCTTTTTAGGAACTTCAGCAAAAACTCCTTTACACAAGTACTGGGTTAAGATTTAGCTGGGGAGGATTGCATTTGGTATCTGTTAGCACATACTTCCTTTCACACTGGATCAAACCTCCCGTCCTTCCAACTATGAATCAAACTTTTCTCATGGAGAAGAAAGTAATCTAAGACCTTAGATCTCCATTTGTAAAATAGTGCTGTCTTACTTCCTATTGTAGTGACAGGGCAAGGGGGAATGGCTTCAACCTGAAAAGGAATAGGTTTGGATTATGCATTGGGAAGGAAGCCTTCACTGTGAGGGTGGTGAGGCACTGGAACAGGTTGCCCAGGGAACCTGTGGATGCCCCATCCCTGGAAGTGTTAAAGGTCAGGTTGGATGGGGCTCTGAGCAACCTGATTTAGTTTAAGGTTTCCCTGCCCAAGGCAGAGGGGGTTGAAACTGGATGATCTTTAAGGTCCCTTCCAACCCAAACCATTCTATGTTTACCTTTCATAAGAATTAGTCCAGCAAAGAGCATGAGAATGTCTAAAAGCAAGGAAATACTCAAGTGTAAATTAAAAAGCAAATGTTTAAATATAAGTTTTTTTGTGTTATGCATTCTTGACTACTGCCTAGTATTACTCTTAAATGCTTTATTGCATTTATTAATTTCAGAATTGTTCTACTTTCATAGCTGCTGTCGGACAAGGACCTGAGTTCCGTTTGGTCTAGATCCATCTCTGTCATCCAAGAGCACTGTAAAACCCTTCTCTAGACTAGAAAGTGTTCAGCTGAGCTGGCAAAGCTGGGGTCTTGAAGTAAAGAACTTTCACTGCAATGTGAAAGTTTATTAAGGCCAGTCTCTTTTTTTGGCAGGACAGGACAACGACAGGACATGCACAGCCAATACACAATCAGGACAGTACATGCTGTGGCTAAACCAGCTGTGTCTACATGCAGTGCTGTGTAGCAGAGACAGTAGAAAACCATATTGTAGTTACTACTTCTGTATTTCATCCATGATCTTAACTTTGGCAACAAGATGATCATGTATACAGTACCATTTTATTGTCTAAAATTGTATATGATGGCAATTTACAGTGAGAGGGCAATTATGAGGATGGCAGAGTAATCCCATTAGTGAGTCACCTGTGGCATGGATTACTGTGCACGTGTGGGTTTTCCTACAACTCCTCTCCTTAATAAATCAATGTTTTCCACCACCTCTTCCAAAATAGCAGTCAATGACTGCTTATGGACTTGTAGAAAACCAAAGAAGGAAATCACAACACAGTGCATGGACTCCATCTCCCTGGAGACCTTTAAATAACAGACCATGACTAAAATATCATAAGATGTAGTTTGAAGCAGACATGTATGAGAGATCAGATAAATTCTTGTTATGTACTGGTCAACTGAGAGATCAGATAAACTACTAATATGTATTGGTCAGCTGTTCTAACAAATTAAGATGGTTTTTATTCCAATTTAGAGGAATTTCAAAAGACATTTCTACATTTTAATAATAACAGATCAAATGCTACATCATGCATTTCCTATAGAATCATAAATATGTATATATAAAAACATTTGTATATAAAGAAATGTTTATTTGTTGGGTAATTAAAAAATGTTTGTGGTATTAAAAATTTTCATGTATCAAAGACCAAATTTACCGTTTTGTAAATAATAGCAAAATCCCACACACAGAGTTATCCTACATATTTTTGCCTATAGTTTTTACCTTTATTATCTAATTTTTTTTATTATCTTTCCCTTTCTTTCCTTTTCTGAGGGAAGGAGAGGAATTAAGTTCTTGTAGAGTAAAAGCATTTCAAATACTCTAAAATGCAAGTATTTTGACAACTAATAAACATAATGTACTTAGGGTATAGTGATACACAGGATATCTGACCTCACTATAGGTCTGAAAATGAATGCATATTGAAGTAAATATTCCTTTAAAAGCCCACAAGAACGACAAACCTCAGCTAACCTAATGCTAATCTTCTATGTTAAAAGGAAAGTGTATTTTATGATCTTTGATGGTTCAGGGCAATGCTGTGACTCCATGAAGCCAACAGCTGTCCCGCTCCATTACTCCCCTCCCAGCCGAGCAGCGCCAAGGGCAATGAGCCGTGCCAGGCTCAGATGTGCTCCTGATTGACCCTACCAGGGCTGTGCTCATGGGCAGCAACAGCAGAGAACAACCCAATGTGACAGCACAGGGGCCACGGGATAAGGTGCTGAGGGCGAGATGTGGCTGCAGATCTAAGCATGCTCTCACAACAAGGATTCCAGGCAAAAATACAAGCAGAGAATTTAAGCAAGCCAAAGCAAAGGCTTTCACCAGGTTAGACCTGGAAACCTTTAATTCCTCTGGAGTTAGAGCAAGTTGATATCAACAAGCCATCTGTCCCAGGAGGTACTCCCAATAAAATCTGAAAAAAACAACGGCAATAAATGAAGCTAATAATGAATATACTCAAGACCTAATGGCACTGCGTTTATGTAGCACTGATAGCCATTATTAAACTGAAAATTTGTAATAAAGAAAAACTAAAAATATCCCACAAGCATCCAGATATCTTGCTTCTGCAGTTATCAAAAATTTGCTGAGGTACCCCATAATTTAAACATAGATTAATTTATTTTTAAAAAATGTTTGCTTTTCTATTCCTGTGTAGGAAATTATGGTGCACATTTTCCTATCAGGGAAAAACTGAAGCCCTTAGATTGTTTGCTATATATTTTAAATAACAGCAGGAACCATTATTATAATTTATACTTACAACAGTAAACACATTTTAGTAAAGAAGGAGTGAAACCAGAAATAGCAAAGCTCCACCCCAAAACCCTGGCAATTTTCAAGATTTGTATGAGAGGTCTAAATTAGGACCCTGGCAGCCCAAATTTCCTTTTGTGATCAAGGCTGAGAGCAGGACCCTGCTGGAGCACTACTCAGATTTCCAGCAGGTTGAACTGTTCTGTACAAATCTCTGTGATCATGAGGCTGCAGCTTCTCTACTACTTTTTAGCAGGACAGCAGGTTTTTTTAATTCTCTACCCTCACACCATTTTCTTCTGTCCCCAAACTCTGGTTAATCTTACAGCAACGATTTCTGACCAAAAAACTCCTTGTTCAGCACTGCCTTTCTGCTGGAAGACCAACATGAGTCAGTCTAGGCCACACATAAAATATTTCAACTGTTTTTCCCATTTCTCCTTCCTCTACTCTGCTAATCATAGAATGGCCTGGGTTGGAAGGGACTTCAAGCCCCCTGCCACCGACACCTTCCACTAGACCAGGTTGCTCAAAGCTCCATCCAACCAGGCCTTGAACACTTCAGAGATGGGGCATCCACAGCTTCTCTGAGCAACATAATCCAGCGCCTCACCACCCTCACAGTATAGAATTTCTTCCTAATAGCTAATCTAAACCTACTCTCTGTCAGTTTGAAGCCATTCCCCGTTATCCTGCCACTCCAGGAAATAGTCTAAATAGTCTCTCTCCCTCTTCCCTGTAGCTCCCTTCAGAAAGTGGAAGGCTGCAATTAGATGACCCCTGAATCCTTCTCTTTCAGGCTGAACAATCCCAACTGTTTCAGCCTTTCCTCTTAGGAGAGGTGCTCCATCCCTCTGATCATCTTGGTGGCCTCTTCTGGACTTGCTCCAAGAGGTCCATGTGCCTCCTCTACTGGGATCCCAGATCTGGACACCGTACTCCAACTATGGTCTCAGCAGAGCAGAGTAGAGGGGCAGAATACGCCTAAGTTTTTTTATTTACAAAGGGTTATAACTGCATTTTTCATTACAACTATTTACCCCAAACTAATTTACCCTCAGTGGAAAGGTGTACCCCCCTCTGGCAGGTATCCCCACCATGTCGTCCCACAGAGTCACAGGTTTTTGGAGGGGTGACACAGCCCTCGACAGGAGAGAGGCACAGTTTCTCCAGACACCTGGACATGACAGAATGCTGCCTAAGCCCTACAAAAAATCACAGGCATTGTTCAGAGGACTGAAAGAACAATATGAGCATATGGCTCCTAATACTAATTAATTATGCTATGGGTTAAGGGGGACACTGAAATAATAATGCAAAATGAGATCGGAAAGATACTTCCTGCTTGTTTAATTAGGACAGTATCTCCCAGATTTCCAAGAGCACAATGTAATTCCAGAGGACCCTTCCCACTCTCACAGAGCTCAAATGCCATAATTTAATCTGCCATAGCAAAATAATTAATACAAACATTAATGACAAATTTCTCAACAAATTCAACTTTATGAAAAGCAGCAACAAATCAGTTCACACAGCTGAATCCTGCTCTTACAAAAATACTGCTTTTCTACACTGATTCTACACTGACACTAGTTTTGCTTTCAGATAAGTTGCATTATAAACTGCTCTCTTTCTTTGAAATGTTGAATAGTTTTATTCAGCAGAATAAAAAGATTCAATTATGCATTAATTATCCCAACTTTCAGACATATAACTTTACTGCAAGTAAACTACAACTGTTTTTTTCTACATTTAAATTAACAGATGCCCCAAAAAAACAGTTTTGTGTCCTTGACTTGTTATTTAAGAACTGTTCAATTTTGTGTATTTTTTGAACAGACTGCCTTTAATTCCCCGCCACTGTGATTATTTGACAATAACCACTCCCCCTAGAACGGTATTAAAGGTATGATGAGGTAAGACTTTGTTCCAGAGAAGTAATGCTTGGATTCTATGAAAAAGAAGAACAGTTCCTTTTTAAATGCTTATAACTCTTGTAGTGAAAAGTTGTCCCTATTTATTTAAATGGTCACTGTCAGCCAGAAAATCACATTAAGTTCAAGAACAATCATAATTAGCATTGTCAATCAAAAATGGTACAATAATAGGCACATTAGCACAATAACATGTTGATGTATGGAAGAAGTGAAGTTCTTGCTGCCTAAGGTAATGCTTTAGTCTGAAAAGAATAATTGCCAACTACTTCAAAGTGCTATAGCGAATTAGGTTTGTTTATAGCGTAATTAGAGAGCAAAAATGAAGATATGCACATGCTAGATTTCAAATTGGCCATTTTCTACCTCCAGTGCTCAGAATTTTCAAATGCCTTCTGCAATGCATTGTACCTTGTTATTTTCAGGCACTATATTAAGTTGCATCATGTCACATCCAATTATATTAAACAATGTAACAATTTTATTGTGTTCACCTTGAGGTAACACAATGCTAGAAATGTAAAGGAAATAAAAATACACTCAGTGAAAGAGTTAAAGAAATAAAACTTATAAAAAAATCTTTTGGTTAACCAGTTTTCAAAGCATAGGTTATATGACTAATTTAGTTTCTTGGTTCTTATTCTTTGATCTCATTCTCCAGTTCTTTCATTGACATAAGAATGATGCAAAGAGAGCCAAGAGAAGGAGAGACACGCCATTAAAAAAAAAAGCCAATGAGATTGAAAGGATTAAGAGCAAGATACTTTTTGAAAATCTAAGAGTTTGATGCTAATTACTGTTTTTAAGAGGTTTTAAGAGTCATTTTTTAAAAAAATATTATTTTGGTGGCCTCTGAGACTCCTGGGTTCTTATAGAGATAATTCTTGCTGAAATCTGTTCCGTAGTCTTAGAACATCTTTCAAAAGTTTATTTTTCTTTTCCTTTTATAGAAACTTTGAAGCAACCTTTTAGGCAGAAGAGACCAATATCTATCACCTCCAAAATGTCCAAAGAGAGTTAATTATGTAAAGCCAGTACTTCATGTTAAGCACAAATGTGAGATTTTCATTACCTTTAAGCTTGAGGAGACATTAAAGAACCTGCATCTCTTATCACTAGTAAAACATTTCAAAAACAACTAAAAAAAGTCTGACAGATGGCAAAATCTCTTAAAGTGCTTGTTTAAAAGTAAATGTTAGGTCAATATAATTAAGAGATTCAGCAGCAAATGCATCCTTAGCAAATTTTTTAAAAAATCAAATACCATCATTATCGTAAGAACATGCTGTATAGTTCATACATAAATAAGGAGCCTGAATCACTGCTTTTAATGCAATGGAAAACAATCTTTACCATGACAATATAACTAGTATATCCTAAAATGTAATAATACAGAAATCTGGTTTTGCTTTCAAGAACAGTTTTATAATATGGTTATTCTGGAGACCTTACACTTAATAAAGACTAAGATCCACCTGGATCCCCACCCCTAATCATACAGATGCTTTAGAATCTATTTTTGTTAAAGGGGGTGGGGGGAATATATATATTTAAAAAAAAAATAAAAAAGAATGCAATGCCTTTTTAGAGGGGCTGGATTTGGGACTGAAAGTGAAGGAAGTTAGCATGAAAATGAGTACCTGATTACCGAAACACTGATAGTCAGCAGCAGGCAGAAAGGAAGCTGTAGTGAAGGTTCAGCAGTTCTCCAGAGCGCATCCACAGCCACATTAATTTTGAAATCTTTTGAAATGCTATTCCATATTCCCATGCAATCTAGCAGCAGTTGTGAAAACATCTTTCAATCATTTATAATAGCTTTAAAATTATATAGCACCTTTCATCTAAATGGATCTGAAAACAGTCTTCTAGCTTTACTCACTAATTTTAGAATTTATAGCGCATAAAACAAAGAACTCCGTTAGCTAACTTATAAATAGGCTAATTATCATAATGTGACCTAACTACTGTAAGTTGCCAAGACAGCGAAATATACAACTCTAAAGCTGCAAATCACCTGATTCTTTCCTTTATAAGAATCTAGGTTGAGACACTTACAGAAACATAAAGAGAAAAGAGCCACATACAGTGAATTTCTAAATGAGGCCTCATTATAGCCAATTCAAAATTTTCTATTAAAAGGACTTTTTTTTTTCTGATTCATCTGAATTGCAGGTTGTAAGAGGACATGCCCGATCTGACAGCAGCATAAAACCAGAAGGGACTTGGATCCTTTCAGCTTTCACAGCCCACCACACCACCTTCATACCACCTTCAGGAAGTATAAGCTCCACCAATGCGTTTGTTTTTGCCTAATTAACGACTGTATGAGCTGCACCTTCAGTCTGTCCTCATATGACATCCACAGGGAGAGCTAAGGCTTGTTTTATCAAGGTATGAGAGAAGTAGCTTGTCCCAAGGCCTAAAGCTGGAGGGGAGCAAGGGGAGGCTCAGCTTCTTCCCCCAGCAACGAAACATCCTTGTCCAGGCAGCTCAGCCCCTTGCCAGCAGAATCTCCAGTGACTGAGCTTTCCTGTATTTTAAATTACTATTGAAAGCAACATTTCAAAGGTGTCAGAGTATCAAAAGGATTATAAATTTTAGTAACTTAGTTTCTGTGTACCTTACATCCTTTTGATAATCATTACTCTTCACTTTTACTATATCTTTATCAAAGCCAGTCTCATTCCTCCTCCTGTTATGTTTGTGTTCTCAAGTGGAAACAAAACTAAAGTAGGAACTGTTGTTTTTACTGCCTGTGCACACAAAGCCTGAGATTTCTATTGCTAACAATCCACATGTCTAAACAAAATCCCTTCAACAACTCTTTTTAATTCTCTGATAGGATCCTTCAGATCAGAGAAATTAACTGATAAAACATGCCATAACTAGGTATGTCTGAGTAGGTCTTAGCACCAGCATGGCTTGTGTGTTTCTTTTTTCACAACACATATGTTGTTTTAAAACACAAAATGTAAAAGGAAGTCAATAACAGCAGTCCTTTAGCAGAAAACTCTTTCAGTCAGAGATAGTGAGACCCAGGATAAGTATGCAGCTGAGCACAGAAACTATTATATTAACTGCTAGCAGAGACTGTACAAGCTTAAATGAGTCTATTACTATAAATGCAGAATGTGCAAATTAATTTGTATCTGAGCCAAATTAAAACAGGGCCTTGATTTTCTGCAAGATAAAATGTTTGGCTTATTACAAAATGTTTTAAACAGTCATGTTACTAAATAAAATTGGCTATGGAAGTAAGAAAAGTAAACTGACCAAAGCATGGCCTGTTAAAGACTAAAAAAAAAAAAAAAATTAAAATATATTAAAGGTATGTGAAGGGTTGAAAAGTAATAAGGTCTGAATGACTTAGTGATGGCTGTCATAAAAATCTGGCAGGGTATTCTATTTACAATATGTAATAAAACTGTCACACACAGAATTTATAAAAGCATTTGCCCTAGAAAGCTAAATCTTTTTGCCAAGGGCAAGTTAATAAGCTCTACAGTTCATTTCAATATATGGGAAAAGAGGTGTTTTGACTAATAGAGCATCACAAGGTGAGCACTCAGCAATCTAATGGATATTGTGAGAATAGGATGATCCAAAGACAACCTGTTAGATAGTGCTGAAAAATCTTGTGAACTTCATAGCTATTGTGATCTATTCTAATGAATGTATGGCGTGCATGCGTGTGTAGATGTGTGAGTTTTACTTACTGGGGTTTACACACGCAGCAATTCCATGTTAGCTGACATTAAAATAATTCCTCCTCAAATACTCAGAGAAGATGCTGACTTGTGAAGTAGCAAATTGAATGCAAAGCCTTTGCTCTTAAGATTATGCAGGGCTTAGTGGTTTGAGAGATTTAAGTCACCAACAGATCAGTCAAAACCCAGGATTTTTTCTCTCATAAAAATTCACACTTGCAAATTAACATATTCTTAAATTGAAGCCTCAAAAATACATTTTAATTTAACTTGGAATAGTGTCCCACATTATAAGTTATGAATCATCCAGTAAAATGGCTGATACTTGGCCAGAGTAAAAAGCTACATGCAGCTTCATGAGAAATGAACAAGTAAGTCCCATTTTGTTAGGGGTAAAAACTGTATTCAGCGTGATAATAATCACCATATTGGAAAAACATTTGCTTCTGGCTCAAGAACTAGGAACATTTTTCTGCCCTGAGTGCTGTCTTGCCACAGATTACTATTTATACCTGAGCTAGCTAATTTAAACTTTGGATATCTCTAAAATATGCTGCCATCACTGCTGTGACTGCAGCTTAGACTCCATGACAAGCTATGTTACTTCCCTTGATATATTGGCAGTGGAGCTCTGCAGGACAAAAAACCAGGATGGATTCCATTAGACCCCCATGACAAACCCTGATGCCAGGCAGTTCTGTGCAAGACACTTGGTGCTCCTGCACAAGGGCCCAAATGAGATGATCTTTAGATTAGGTTTTAGTCATCATCCCAATAGATGAGGCAGCAGCTGTAAAGGGCTTGTGCCTCTGGCTGGTGGCCTATCCCCACCACACAAAGGGAATTTTCCTGTCCTGCTAATGAAATGCTGTGCCTGTGGTATCTCTCTGTGCAGATTTTGCTGACAATGATTTGTACTGGAGCAACATTATTTTACCTTAAAATGTAAAGCCTTTGCATCAGAAACCAATTTAAAAGTATCATATAGCTTTTATAAATGTCACTAACATATCATAGAAAATGCCACAAAACCAGAATGAGACGATTCTCCACTTCTGCAGTTAAAATTACATGAATTACACCTTTCTTGTGCTCTTCTGTGAGTGACTGACATCCAGATGACTGATGAACATTTGCAGTTGAAATTATACTAAGAATCTCCCTATTTCGTTCCATTCCATCCATAGGAGAAACAATTATGATGGATATTATTCTACTCTTTTACTTTCTTAGTGGAATGCCATTGCATGAAGGACTCTTGGAGAGGAGTGTGTCAAATTTACTTAAAATTTACTCTGAAAAAGTGGCAATTCATATGGCCATTCAAATCTCCTGTACATCCTGTTTCAGCATCTCACCTACATGAATCTATAGCTGTTTTTCTGGGAATGTAATTGTCCAGGACAGTTAATGGCAATAGAGGAAGAGGCAATGCCTCAGAGTGATAAGGTAGTTCTAAAGAAGCCGTGATTTGGCACAGAAAGATTAAGCAGTACACTCATTTGTGAAGTGATGCTGAGTGACGATTCTGTTACTATCAGGTTGTAACATATGTTCAGGTCAGCAGCATACATATTGCACCCTCAATTTCAAAATTAATTTTTTTGGAAGAAGATCAGTGCTCAATTTCTGAAAGCCAAAACTTCAGCTGTTTGAGTTAGAGAAGCTGGACCAGGGTAGAGGAGATTAGAAGCAACGTCTGTTATGGCCTGTTTGCTGCCACTTCTGAGCCCTCTGGCAATGCACCACCACACAGATTTAGGAGGGAACACAGCTGATGCTGGAAGCACTCTGTGGTTCCTACCCTTGCTGTGTCCTTGTAATTCCACACACTCCGACACACACCCCCCTCTCCTGAGAAAGTTGTGTGATTTTGCTACCGCTCTGTATCAGTCAGGGCAGAGTTCACCCAGCAGAGAACCAGCTCTGCCTGGACAGGTGATGGTGCTGACAACACATCGCTGCTTTACATGTGCTTTATGTTACAGCTACTGTTGTAGCAGCATCAGCAACGACGGCCAAGTGATCACCTTTTGGCAGCTTGCTCCTCATCAATCATCCCTCTCTAAACAGCTTTCAACCCTCTGCTTTTGGCCTACTGGCTCGTTATCTCATGGCTTCTTTCCTCCACCAAGCACTCTGGCTGTGGTCTCAGAAAATTACCCTTATTTTTCTCTACTCAGGGACTATGGACCTCTCTACTGGCTGGCTGCTGGCAGCCACGTGCTCTCCTCACTGGTTAGATGCTCTTTCCCTCACATAGATTATAGATACAGGTCCAGAAAAGTAGAGGGCTGCCTGCCTGGCCACAAGAATACAAAAACCAGCCTAGGAGCCAATACCACAACAGCAGTAACAACAAGAATAATGCACTGAATGAATCCATGTAAGAAGTGACCCAAAGTGCAAAGAATGTCAATTCTCTGAGTTATTTTGGATTTATAACAATACAGACTTATTTTGGATTTATATAAATACAATTGAGCTGTTCAATGTGGGCACTCCCTTTCTGATCCAAACAACAGGACTGAGCTAAACGTAATTTCTTTAGGAATGTTAATGAATGAGAATAAAGATTTCTTATTATATCACATAAATACCCCAAGTGATCCAGAAACATGTCTAAAATGTAATGGATATTGGGCGATTCTTAGAATTGGTAGACTAGTTGCCATAGTACCCAGCCATTGCAAAGAAGCAGTAAAAATGCCTCATAATTTTTACCCTGTGGAAATGCAGTGTTCTGGAGACACATTACCAAGGAATAAGAGAATCTCCTGCTGCGTCAGTATCCCACTATTCTTGTGTTAAAGGTTCAAACTGCAGTAAATTAGGAAAACATCTCATTATTAAAAAAAACCACAAACACCACCACAAACCATAACACAAAACGTTTTACTGCTACTCCAAGGCTGGAGTAGCATGGCATCATTACATAAAAGCCATCAGAACCAATGGCCAGGCTGGATGCACCACTAATTACTGCATCAAGAAACGTAAAGTAATTGAAAAAATAGTAGGAGAGTACAATATTACATTCAGTTGCAGCAGTTTTCAGTACTGAGAGTTGTTCATATTCACTGTTACTATTCAAAGTTCATAGTAGCTGTAATGCAAAGAGAACATCCATCTGGTGAGCTCCTTGATGAGCAGCAGAGTTCAAAGTGAAGAAAACTACTACATTTACGACTAACATTCAAACACAAGTCTTCTTAACTAAAAGTTTTTAATTAAACAGCAGTGGCAAGAGAGGTAATGAAAGCCTTGACTGCCCCACAGGCCATTGTTCAGGTGGCAGAAGGGTAACTATGATTCCTGCTTTCGGTGGGGTTGCAATTCCAAAAAAACCCAACAAAAAAATGTCCTCTGTAGTGAGCAAGGGAGCAGGTAAGTCCTGGCTCCGTATACTGCTCTCTACTTGGCAACCAGAGTGAGAGATTAGGGTGCAGCAAAAAGGTTTCCGCCCTATTAAAAAAAGGTCTCTTAAAAGCCTTTTCTTTCAGGGGAAACAGAAGGAAGTGAAGCTATACATCTCAAGAAAAAGAGATGAACCAGAAGAATGGGAGTGAATGCTTCTTTTGCAGGCTTTAAAAGCCTGGTAAAACAATTTTTGTTGTTGTTGTTGCTTGTCTGGGTTCAAGAAAAGGAAAGCTAGAATTAGCTTTGGTTCAATTTCCAGATTGTTGCCAAGATTCAATTTCTTTTGCAATTTATTACAGGCATGACAAAGTATGGACAGGAGCACATTTTGTCCTAATTATTTATAAACAAATACACAGACTGTATTTTCAAATAGCAAACAGAAACCAAATTATATAAACTATGACTTTATAAACTAAGGTGCCAGATTACAAACCAATATAAGAGAAACAGTAACTTTCTGTTGCTCTAAATTTTTCTAAGCATGACAAACTAGACACACTGAAGATGCTTGGAGTGGATCAAGATAGGAGATCCACTCATAGAAAGGAGAAAGAACAGGAGGCTCAGGGGGGAGGTTGCAGTGAGGTGAGCATCAGTCTCTTCTCCCAGATAGCAAGCAAAAGGATGAAAGGAAATAGCCCTAAGTTGCTTCAGGGGAGTTTAGATTAAATATTAGGAAATTTTTTTTTCACAGAAAGGATTGTAAAACATTGGAACAGGCTGCCCAGGGAAGATGTGGAGTCACCATCCCTGGAAGTGTCCAAAAAATGTGTGGATATGGGATTTGAAGTCATAGTTTAATGGTGGTGCTGGGTTGACAATTGGACTTGATGATCTTAAAGATGTTTTCCAACCATATCAATTCCATGATTCTAAGATTCCTGTAGTAATCAGAGCAACTGTGTGTGATCATGGAGGGAACCTCATATCCAGTAGTCACATAAAATAATTACATCTCCACCATTTGGGGTAATGAGAGTGGAAGAAGAAGCTGGGATAATGTAAACCTAGAAGAACATCAACATCCAGTTGTATTTTTTGGTAACAAACCCTGCATCAAAAACATTTCCAAAAAATAAATTCAAATGGACCTGTACATTATTACTAATATTATAAACATCCTCCGCTTTTCCCTTTTTGGGAATTACTTCAGGGTCATAATCATAACAAGCTTTTATTTATTTCTAGAGCACAAGCAACAAACTTCAAAAAATGCCATAAATCCCAAACCTACAACTTGAACTTCAACATTTTTTACTTTTTTATATTTTGGTTCTACTCCTTGTACTATAATTACTCAGTCAGAATTGCCTTTTGCTTTTTTCCTGGTATAAATGCCAAAAGGAAGATTAAAAAAAAATAAAATGAGAAAAGTGTCACACTGGCTATTCTAGCAGAATTGCTTGCTCTGCATTTCAAGAAGTGAAACACAGGTAAGTACTTTGTTTCATGCAAAATGCAAAAACCTTCCTTCAAGAAGGGCTGGGTATATGGATGAGTGAATCCCACTCTTATTTATGCTTCTCTGATTCAGATGCTTTTCCAAGTCCTGTTTCCCTTCCCTTAAAGCTGCAAAGCAAAATTCCTACTGGTTTCAGTAAGAGCTGAATGGTGCGACAAGATTACTCTTTCTACTTGCATTTTGGACCAAGGAAATGAAATTCCAAAGCATGACCTTGAACCCACATTTTTTACATACTTGGAGAAACACCTGGGTCCAAATCAACTCGAAGCTGGAGATTTTTTGGTTTTTTTTTTAATAACTTGGTATGTGTTTCTAAAAATGAAGCTTAACTTACCCTACAAAAGTGAAATGTAATAAAAGTCTCATACATTATTTAATGCTGGACATATATATTGGTTCCAGCTACAGATAAACCCCCTCACCAGGCTGTGAGAAGACTCCTATGGCACAATATGTGCTTGTTCATTAGTTTTGGAAAACTACATTAACCTTTTATATTCTCATTACATTGTGATTTGTCTTATTTCCTAAGATTGCAAGGAGTGACACAATCAGATTTTGCCACACCTTATCCACTGTTTCAAAAGTATTTAAGATCATTACAAATTAAATGACACAATAACATGGTCAATATTTCATTTGCTGCTTCACAGCTGTTAGAAGGTGTGCCTCTGACCTCAAACACGAAGGGGACAGCCCAATCTCATTAATGCCTTTTGGAAAGAGCCTATCTCCCCTTTATTGGCTGCAGATGATTTCAACATACCTAGGTTATTACTAAAATATATTTAGAGGCTCTGCTTTCTTATCATTTGGATCCAATCCAACTTTTCACAAAATGAAAACAGTTGGTAGCTCTTTTCAAGGACTTTTTTCTTAGCTGAATCACAGTATGGGTTTTTTCCCCCCCAAAAAAAATAGAAAGCAATTTTCAATAGATTCATAGCAAGGTTCCACCTATAAATATCAGCTTATCTCTGCAAGAGAAATACAGGCTGTGTGTGCTGGAAAAACAGTTGCCATAATATGGGCCCACCTTTGATCTTGTGAGTTGAACCACTGTCAGGCAGCCCTGGTCTGGAACTGGCAGGTATGACCCTGCACTTTTGGAGTTGCACAGACTCCCGCCCCTCATCTCTGAATTGACAAATATGTCAGAACTCGACAAAGTGTAAAATTTCCTAAAGTATTTTAATATTTTGTAAGTATCCATGACACAGAACTATTAATAAGCCTAGAGAAAAGAAAGTTAATGCAAAAGTTCCTTACTATGCTATCAGAATAAACAGATTATTAAATTACAATTTTTGAATGCATCTTCTAGATCCATTTTTCCTATCCATTTGTAGATAAAATATGGATTCTACAATATCTTTACAAGTATTCATATGCATCAGCATCCACCCATCCATGGAATATTCCTTCTAGGTATTACTATAATAATGTGACATGTTGCACTAAATCAGTACTTTTGTGCTCTATCTTACAGACTTTACTGATATGCTGTGACAGTTTCAGCACCTTTTAAATAGCCTTCTAATCTTTCTGCATTTTGAATCACACATGAAAATTTAATTATGTGTGATTCTTCCACCAAAGTTGCGCTAATCTACTACAGCCAATAATATAATATTGTAAAAGAAAAACCTGTTACATTTTATTAGATGAGTATTCAGGCAACCATTTTTTTCTCCAGGATGTTTAATCATTATTTGAAACTCCTGTAGCTATCTGACATTGAACAGAAGGCATCCACATCCTGTAGAATCAGTTAAAAATGCAGAGGTTAAAATTGGAACTGATCATGTAAACATTCTACCTTATGAGGATCTGCTGCCACAAAAAACATATTAGCCAGCAATTCAGAATCTGTTCTGTTTGGAGAGCCAGATTTTATGATGGAATCCACTTTTTAAAGTTACTCTTTGATGAACATCCCACAATATTTATCTTATTGCGGAAGATATAGAAAGGAATGGCTACAGAAGTCTCCATTTTTATTTCAAACCTAACCCCTCCACTCCTTAGAAGTGAAATTTTGACCAACACAGCCACTTTAAGCAAAATACAGCAAAAAAAATGGATTGTGAGGTTTTGATAACAACTTTCATATCCTGATCAAAGCCAATGTGAAGCATTACATGAACATGATTGATAGCCAATAGGGGAAAAAAAGATAACTGTGTGCGTGAGCATTCATATGTGCTTATGTGTTCTTTCACAACAGTATTTGCAGATGTTACAACACTGATAGCAGGGGCAGGGTTTGTTACTGTCATGTTGTCACACTCCATTTTCCTACAGCTAAGGACAAAACACCTTTTCTCATTATGTTAGGCAAATAAAAGAAAGGGTAGAGACTTTACACTTCCAGGAAGTAAAAAAGGGATTTTTATTCTATGCAGCAAGTAGATTTGCATCAGTTTTCTGAAACAAATTGTCCATCAGAGAAAAAACCCCACCAAATAAATAATACTATTCTTAATGCAAACCAGACAAAGCTGTGAACTGAATTTCCTCTCCTGACACATACTCTGAAACTGCAATGGCCAAGCTGTGACACTCTAGTGGTAAAGCCAGAAATCAGCAAAGAGGAGTGAAGCCTTCCTTCCTCTTTCCCCCTTCTAGTGGTCAAACACCTGCAGCAACATGGACTAGGAACAACTGGAAAGGTTCCAGCTGAGTGCCGCAACCACCAGCCAAGGCTGGCCATACTCCACATGGCAACAGCCACACAACTGCACTGCTTCCCTCTATAGGTGTTTCTCCTGCAGGAAAATAAGGCACAGAATGCTAATGATCACATTGAGATATCTCTAATAATTTTAATTTTTTATACCACACTGTAAGAACAAGAATATCAATTAAGATCTGCTCTACTGATTGTTAATATGAAGAGTATGTGAGATTCTTGCCTCTCTCTCTGAAAAGAATAGGATATTGGGTAGAGGATTTCTTTGAGACTCATCTTGTACCTCATCTTTAGAAGCCCAGACAAAGGTATTTTGCACCAAGTTACACTGAGAAACAGAGCAACTGTATGTCAAAACAGGATATGAGGCAAAGAAAGTCCAGCAGAGAAATAAAATCAAGTTACTCATTTACGTAGTTCAAAAAAATGGTCTTTACGTAGTGCTAATGATCTGATGTTTTCTTCCTGACAGTAACAGAACCTTGGCATCTTGAATCAGTGATCATTAAATGAGAACGTGATTTTCACTTTTTCTTTTGAAGAAACTGACCACCAACATTTCACATGGAAAATAACTCATTTTTCTAAAACCAATTATAAGATTCTCATATAGGAGATGACGACTCAAACCGAAATGCTTTCAAATACCCCTGGTTAGTCACTAGGCACTTTCTAGAGTATTTTCTACTATTGAGAACATTTTCAAACATGTAATTCCAGAATATCAGTGATAGATTAGAGTATCGGAACCATCTCAAATGCCAGGTTTTTTATACTTCCTGTATCTTCAATAATAAATTTTTGCTTAATTACTAAAAGTTTAATTAATTTACTTAAAACAGGCAAAACTAACCATTCCTTTAATTAAGAAAATTCATTAAAATCTACCATTATCTTTGAAACTGTTTGAAGTGGAAATGTTATAATGTTATTTTATAAATGTTACCTTAACCAAGTATAAGAAAAATGACATAGTATTAAGATTAAAATTACAGAGATGTAATCTCAGGATTTCTTTCATGTGATGAACACAGTATTTTAGCTCTCCTCTTATATTGCCAAGAGATATGTGGACTCAATGCACCCAGGATTAATACCATTAATTAATAGCAGACAGTATTTACTAGTTCCAAGTTTGGGTGGATTCTGGTTATTTTTCATGGGTTCTTTTTCTTAGAATGGAATGGATGGCAGGGGGGGTGGGGGGATTAAAACTCACTTGCATATGTACATCAAGTAAAAATTAATCGTGTTCACTTGGATGAACCTGACTTCACTTTTAATGAACACATTAAAATTATCCATGAACACAGGAGTACATTTCACATCCTTCAATTTTCATTAGTAACTCAGATTTCATGCTCCATGATTTGTCTCTTCCTGAGACACCTTTGTTTCCTTCTAACATGAGAAAGGGACTGAAAATAAACCCCTAACAAGGATTCCTGTTATGCAGACATATTAAAAACTCGAGGTTTTCTTTATATCCCCTACCATGAGGCCACTGTTTGCCAATTTACTGACATGTCAGAATAGGGTGTAGCATTGGTCCTACTGAAGTTGTAGTGTAAATGTAAGCACTTTAAGTTATAAGACACCTAAAACTTGAAAATGAAAGCTTTTTCCATGCCTATAAACACATGAAATTCATCTACCTAGCTGCTACGAAAAATCCTTCTATCTTCCAGTTACTCTTGAGCTGCACAGCTCCAGCTCTGTCAATGAGAACCATCAGTGTCTTGCTCCTGAAGCTTGAAAAGAGCTGAGAAATCACTAAAACTAGGGAAGGTCTAGCACGGTAATAGGCCAGCAGCTTCAGTAGCAGTGGCTAATAGCACTCCTTAGCACAGTGAGACCCCCAACACTCCAAGAACATAAGTGAACAAATGTTGTTTTAAGTCGCTCTTGAATCCTGATCTGACAAAGAGCTTGGGGGTAGTGTGAAAAATATCCTAGTTTAATAGTCTTGGCAATACTATTTTAGAAGGTAAAGAGATTTTTTTTTTGGTCCAACTTTCAACTATTCAGCAAGACATTCCCAAAAGAAATATATCAGAAGTGTGTCAAAAATGCTGCTGGTTAAAAGCATCATGATGGAATAATTTATTTTTGAGAAACAGACCTGAAATAATATTAAGTGCCTATCACTTACAGAATGTGAGATGCTTCTTCTTTTAGAACTTAGCGTGAAAAGACAAAAAAATGTCTTCTTTTCTATGGAAATACCATCCAGTAACATGCCTGAACTGCACACACAAGCCTGCTGAACTGCTGTTGAAAAGGTCCAAAATTAACTGAAAAACAGGGCAAAAGTGAGATTACAAAGTTAGCTCTGGCTAATTTATTATATTTAGTGTTAGTACAATCAAAGGCTACCTGCAAAACATAAAAGAAAGTTACCCCTTTCTGAAAATTTCTGGATAATTCAGCATTAATGTAGCAGAGGATAATCACTGCAGATGAACGCACAGCTTTAGTCAGGCACTTAGGAAATACATTCAGCAGTGCAGGAGCCTGAGTTTGTGCATTTATTTGATCAGTCTTTGATGAAAGAAAGGATTTTCAGTGTTGGGATTTGTAAGCAAAGCACAGAGGAAAAAGAGGAGCTGCTGCTGTGCCAGTGTACATGAGACAGTACACAGCTACATCTCTATACATCTTAAGAGGGTGCATGTACAGAAAACATATAGAAAAGGCAGTAACGATGATGAAAATCAATCCCCATGGATTGAACAACTACAGCATGAAGAATGGCAAGTATCCCTGGGAATCTGAAGCCTGGAAAGCAGATTGTGAAATACCAAGTCTATAGCAGTCAAGTCATGAATAGCGAGGAGGAGGACAGCAATTTTTGAGCTCATACTTCAACACAAGAATCAGGGGCATTAGATGAAACTACGAAAAAAACAAGTTGAAACCCAAAAATAGAGTTCTTTGCACACTGGAGAGCTCAGCTGGGCTCTGGCTAGCTAAACAGTATTACTGCCTTTTACATAATTTTAAAAAAATTAGCCGAAGATGTTCATGGAAGAACAATACACCAAAAGATAGGTATTTAAGTTTTTGAGCTGTAAATTGATAGAGATTGTGAGAAAATTCTGGAAAGATATCTTTATACCTGCTCCTATCAGAGAATACTAGAAATAGGACAATGTGTGGCCTGACCTAGTATTCTGTGTCCTTATAATACTACTATCATCACTCCCAAATGAAACTCACTTTATAATAACTGTGGGTTAATTTATTAATGAGATTTATTGTTGCATAAATATTCAGCAATCTGAAATTGTGAAAAGCCTAAGCATGCAAGAAAGCACTGAAAAACTCTTAAGCTTAAGATTAGCCAAGTTCTTTGACACAGTGAGGTTGTAATAAGAATTGCCATAGGAAAATGATCTGTTTATGACCTAATGCAATCTGAAGTGCTAATCAGAGATGAACAGAAACACAATTTTTTCCTTATATTTCAAAAACATACAAACTTTTAGATAGTATAAAGCAAAACACAGACATGCAGATGCATAAAATTAACAGTATAAACTTATGAATTGAGCCAGCATTTTTTTTTTGCTCCTTGCAAGGCATAATGCAATGCTATAAATTTAAATCAATGTGGAGTTCTGTTTCTTCACCAAAAGATCTGTATCTGCATGAGTTCCATAGGTTGCCATGCTATTTTGTTGGATTAATGACAAAAAAACCCATGCATGTATAATCAGGGTAATGTGGTAGCACATTTCAGCTCCTACAGGTCATTTATAATTTATGCAATTTGTTCCTTCTTTTTTAATGGCAACATTTTTCATTCAAAGTTGTGCTTCCCTCAGCTGCAAAATGGAGAGTCATTCATTTAATGTATGCAGATGGAAAACAGAAAGAAGGTCAAACAAATTGCAGCCTTGTATTTTGCAGGAAAAGTAGAATTCTGCACCCTTCCTGAAGAAAACACTCAAATATACTTCAAAACATTTAGAACTACAGCAGAAGGACGATTACAAAAAAAAATTATCCTATCATTATGTTGAAATAACTGGAAAAATGCTTACATTTTCTAATATGACCATCCAGTGTCCATTGTGCTTATTCAGCACTAATTTTGGTCTATTAAGAGAAAAGCGAAAATACAAAAGCCACATGCAAGGTAAAAACCAACAAAAAACTCAAAGGAAATTCCCAAATCTCAAAACTATGTGTATTTCATAACTATAAAACATATTTTGAGGAAAAGTATTATACTTTAAAGACCCTCTAACTAAAGAGCAATAAAATTTTAAAAAGGCGCAACTACTGTATGAATGGTCAAACATTTTCCTACTTTAATTTTTAAGGCTAGTTCAATATTATTGAGAATAAACAATATATTAAATTACTTGGTTCAAATCTTATATTTGCATCTACATAAAATACTTAAACTGATTTTATGCTCAATCTGTGTGTCATTAAAGGAGATCAATAACAGATTTCTTCCTTTTACTAACTCTTAAGGGCTATATCAGATCTGTCTCCTCGTAAAAACAGTTACCTGGGGACGTGTTACATTAATACATAAATAATATGAAGGAAGAGATATCTGTGTCCCTAAAGCACTTTTGAAAAGGCTTGGTTTAAAATTTTAAATGGAACCCAAACATTTTCATTTCACTAAAAAAACTCCAGTTCCAGACTTATCCATGAAGATAGACTTTTTTCCCCCCCTAAATAGAACATAGCTTTTCAATGTTGAATAGCCAATTGTAAGTCTTGCTGTTTGACTTTTATTCAGTGGAACACACTGGAAGGTTTACAGAGCAAATCTCTGTCCTCATTTAGAACCAAGTTTCTCAGTCACCTTACAGAGAGTATTGTTACTAATATAGTTTTGTTATCTATTTGCAGTGGATCAGCTTTCAGAAATCCAGTGATTTGATGATGTTTCATGACCTTCTGAGAGAAAGGCATACACATGCCTTCAGTGGGAAAAGTTCCTCACTTTTTTTTATATATTCCATTCAATTCCAGGGAGATAAAAGAAACAAAAGCAAAAAAAAGTGTCATGAAAGAAATGTCTTTATTAGAAAACTGAAGTTTCTGTACTCTATTTTTAGAACTTTATAAATTTAAAAATATAAAGTCTCAGAAAGCAGTATCTACTAAATTTATACTGTAAAGAAAGTTAAGCAGTAATGTGAGGTATAGAATTAACAATAGAATTAACATATTTATTAGCATAGCACTATTGAGCACCTGTCCGTAAAACTGCTTCTGTCAAAATCTTGAACACCATCCTTTTAAATTTCACTGGTTGCATTTAATATTCAAGAGTTGTGACTTTTTGGATAATAGCAGTTAAATGGTAGTGAATCCAATGTTAAAGTAACTTCATTTAAAGCTCAAAATTAAATTTCTGGGTTTAATAGAACCCTGCTAAGCTAGAAGTCAAAAATATTTTCATTGTGAGAAAACACCTTTCACCAGTTCCTCACCACACCTTTAAAACTATTTGATTTCCTAAAAAAAAGCACACTTCAATTAAATTTTCTAAGTCATTCAGATGAACAGAAGGAGAAGAAAAACATCAACAGTGTTCAAGAATTTCTAGGATGAATTCACTCAATAGGCACAAGGACTCTGGAGGGCTGTTTACAAAAAGACCAACAAGACCCTGTAACACTGTGGTTTGCTACTTGCAAAAAAAAAAATAAAAAATATGGGGAGTGAATCAAATACTATTTCTGCCCACTTCAAAGTAACAGCTTAGAAGAAAATTGCCCATGCCTCAGGTTAGTAGTGGTACTAACCACCATCATCTGTGCTGTTCAGTCACATAACACCATGATGCAATGATAAGTTCCTAAGTAGTCCTCCTGTTGCATTTTGTGAAATAGCTTCATATTTAGTGAGTTTGACCACTAGACTCTGTGTGTCTTTTTCTCACTCTTTACATACTGGTTTTTCAAAGAGTATGTAAGTTAAAATTTCTGGGACCTTAGGAATGCACCTCAGCAAGCACTTCTTTTAATGTTTTAAAGATATTTCCAAGGAATATTGTCATGTACAGAATTTTATTTTCTCTTGTTTTGTTAAAAATTTCATGTCATTATTCTACTTTCAGAATAGAGCAGGAGAATCTCATTCAAATGTATTGAAGTCTGGCAATCCATGATCTCTGATTCATGAATGGGGTGAGATACTGGTTTTTTGCTATTACCTTTCTACTACATACTTGTAGAATGTGGCATGAAACAGAGGTTTTTTTCCTTTTAAATAGTTATAACTGTGAAACATAAAAAAAGGGTCCTTGAGAGAACAGAAGGCCAGTGTTACAATGCCTGGATCTGAAGGGATCCTGGCCTTCCAATTCTCCAAATTCAAAGGATCAGCAGTCATTAACATTGCTATCAGGCAGCAAGCAGATAATGTATTCTGTGAAAAAGCTCATTTCTTGCAGGGTATAATGTATGTGTTCTGGGCTGGAAGATAAAAAATGTGCAGCAGACTGATGGAGTGAATGTCAGAATTCATTTGCTTTGCCATCGGCGGAACTGTTGAGCTATCAGAAGGAGTAATTCTGAAGTTAAGCTTTTAATGGACCCTGTACTACAGGTGTAGCTGGACTAGCAACATTGTGCCAGAAAAATCTGGAAGTCTATAAAACTGAGCTCTCAGCTCCTTTCTCTTCAGAGAGGAAAAGAATATTGAAAGTAACTAAAACAAGACCAAGAAGACGTGGATGTCAGTGGCGCCAAGGAGGGGAGCTGGGAATTCTTCCTCCTTCATAAGTCTGTGATTTATGGAAATGGCAAAATATCTTTAATTCCACAAGTAACTGATAACATGCAAAGAAACTATGAAGACTGATCTGATATGACTGACTGATGTTTGGATCTGCTGAGTGAGATCAATGGTTGACTAAATATTCACGATGTATTTGTAGGTTGCATTCAGCATCTTAACAGTAAGATCAATTCGTTAACAATATTAATAAGGCTACGCAATTGTTAACAGGGTAAATGCCTTTGAGACAATATTACAGCAGCAAAACATTTAAATTAAACCTTTACAGCAAAAGCTAAAAGTCTAAGGATTTTTTTTTGAGGATTCCCATTTTACATGTTAATTCCTGCGATTTAGTTTTATAGTATGTTATTTTTAAAGTGAATCATGAATTAAACATTTAAATTGCAAAAATAACATCCATTTGTCCATGCATAATATTTTCTAAATGTTTGGCAATCTTCTTCATGAAGCATGCCTTTTTACCCTATTTCATTAGGCCTTTTATCTACATTTTCACTTACAAAATATACAAATATTTGCTTTCCGACTCCTTGCAATGCTTAAGAAGATGAACATGGGCATTAAACACATTGTTTGAGCTCACTGTGGATCAGACTATATGCCCTATGTATATTGGAAACTTAGGTCACCTCACCGCCAAAAGTTCCATGGGGCCTTTGGGACAACTGTGAAACACTATAAAGCACTAGGAAGGAAAAACTCTGCCAAAAAAAGGGCTGCAAGAAAGGCTGCAAGGGAAATTTCTGCACAAAGATTATCCTAGCAAGTGCCAATATTTTTCACTGTCCCTTACAAAAGAGGTAACACAAAGTGGTCATGTTGGAAAGATAAGAGATATTTCTCTTCTTGTTGCATCCTGACAGATTTTTTTTTCCCCAGTCACCCAATATTTTTAACAGTTATTATTCCAGTGCTCTTCAAAGTCAAACTCATCAGCTTTCCTGTTTTTTGTATTTCTGCTAAGCTAATAAACACAGTCATGTACCATGGGAATTATTCTTAAGACTAAGTAACTGAGTAGTCCAAATGTATGATTCAAAGAAGGACAGAGTTGACGAGCTAATAGAGCGCTGAGTCCTTGCAGAACCATCTGTAAGGATTAGCTTTCAAGAGTTTCCATTGTTATCAGTGGGGCAAAACAAAATCCCATGCGATTTCATCATAATTTTGAAATTTTGTCCCTCATTTCCAGTTAATGCATCACAAGTAACAGTATTATATTTATAAAGTCAACCATTGCTTGTATTCATGTCTAGAAAACAATATAGTTAAATGAGTTTCTGTGGTGTGAGTCCATACATGAGGTAGAGGAGTGAAGCTATTTGATTGCTAGCATTAGTCTAAATGGCAAACTCTGCTAATGTTAATTCACTGGTATATCTATCTATACCATTGCCATTCTGATTTTCTGTCTGTGTCTGTGTATGAGTTAAAAAATGGCAAAACTGTGATTTTTATTTTTAATTTTTTTTTTTGTAAACATTGGTAATGCTCCTGAAATTCATACTGTGGTCTAATTAAAGTGGAAGTTTGAATGTAGATTGTTAAACTGTGTATATATATATATATGTATAACAGAAGTCAATTCATTCTAATTAGTGTAGTGCAAAAGTTTCATGAAGCCAGGGCAATGAATCAGACTTCCTTCCACGTCAGTTGTTTTTCCTTTAGTTGATGTTTTTATGGGGAAATGAAAGGGAGGAAGAAGATGCTCAGCAGTTTCTCAATATAATTAAATTACTAACACATTTTAGCTTTACTAAGTAGTCATAATTCTAATCTTTAATATACTACAGATAACTAACACTTTATTTTTGAAAAAAGGTGAAAAAAACATAAAACTATAAAGGATTTTCTTATTTTAAAAGTGCAATCACTTATTTCGAAGTATAGGGGCTTTAGAACACAAGTGCTAGAAAAGCATAGATAAAGCACAAAATAAGTAATTAAAAGATTTTTTTTTTTTTAAATATTCAACTCCAATGAAAGTTCATCTGTAAACATTGTTATATGAAACTGGAGGCTTTTCCTCCTGCTTTACCAAAAAAGTTCCAGAGTTGGTTTTTGTGGTTTGGGGGTTTTTTTGTTGTTGTTGGTTTTGGGGGGGGGGTTTGTTTTGTTTTTGGGGGGTTTTTTGTTTGTTTTGTTTTGTGTGTTTTGTGTGGTTTTTTGTTTGGGTTTTGGTTTTTTTGGGGGGGAGCAGTTGTGGGGGGTTGGATAGGGGAGTTGAGGTTTGGTTGGTTGGTTGGTTTTGTTTGTTTTTAAAGACTTAAAAATTGGTTGTGACTTTGAATATTCATTGCTGTAGACTTATTTGTTCAGCACTGATCAGAAGAAGGTGTGCTAGTTTTTTAATATACCCCCTCAGGGACCAATTTCTAAGAGTCAAAATCTATCTCACTCAAAATGGTACCACATCATCCAGTGATTAAAGTTATGCGACACTGCAGTGTTACGCAGCTGGTCAAAAAAGTCATTAATAAGAGTGCTCTCACAGGTGTAGTAAGTGCTTCAACAGGAAAGATTTCAATGCATAAGTTTGGTTTATATTCACTACCAGGTCTAAAGAATGAAAAATATACATATATCATCATCATAATTTCTTGCATCTGTTGTCAGTTTGCTAAGGAGGAATTATGATGGATAGGTCTAAATTCTTGTATTGTCATGTCTTCATCACTTATCTTGCCAAGTATTATAAGTTTAGATAGGGAATATTTGTTTTATCTTCAGAAA
This sequence comes from Cephalopterus ornatus, assembly GCA_013396775.1. NCBI lineage: Eukaryota > Metazoa > Chordata > Aves > Passeriformes > Cotingidae > Cephalopterus > Cephalopterus ornatus. The sequence goes on along the minus strand of VZRE01002547.1, from coordinate 8,938 downwards.
ATACATATTTAGTAACTGAGAGGACCAAGCTAGACATTTTATTCTCTCAGGAAATTAGTGAGAATTGTAACTGACTTTGTTTTGTTTAGTCAGATTTCTTTTGTTATTGTTTTACTAACTAATTATATTTAAATCAAGGGACCACTTGTGCAAATAACAGAGCTGGGGTTTCTTTGGGTAATTTTAAACACGTCATAACCTAAATTTATGTAAATATTTACTACTCATACTACAAGTTCCCAGTTACTAACTACTAGCGTAGTTTTACTATTTTTATTGCTTTGTAGCTTGTTCTGTTCTTTCTCTCATCTTCCCAGCAAAATGTCATGATTTCAAATCAATACCTTTTGGAGTCAGTCTGCTATGGCATCTCAGCAAATGACAGTTTAGCACATCACAGAAGCTTTATGGACTGGCTTCCTGGGCTGCAGTGCTGGTTTTGGAGGAGTCAATGCTAATGCAGCTCTGTAGTGTCACTAACTGGGCCCCAGCAAAAAACAGGGTCTACAACTAGTGAGATTCTTCTCAAAAATCAGTTTTGCTGTCAAAGACTTGCTTTTATGTATGTAAACTTGATATGGAAGAAAATTAACTATTCAACTAACTTGTATTTCTAATGGAGTGAATGTCTTTTTTGATCGGTCATAGTGGTCAGGGCTTTTTAACAGATCATGGAATTTGACATACCTGCAATAAAGCTGGAAAAGGTGCATTATTTCCAAGATCTGTATCTTCAGAAAAAGTCTCAAATTCTACTTTATCAGTTATGTCATAATAACATTTGCCTTTCTTCCATACCATGGATTACCAAAGGCAATTTTCTTTTTATTGACAGATATACAGACATACAGTGCTTGCCAAAGAAAAGCAGCTGTCAACTGCCTGATTTGATGCATCATTCTCATTTTGCATTATTTTCCACTAAAGAATAAGAAACCATCCAGCATCCTGCATCACATCTTGATAGACTTAGACAAAATTTGACACAATGTTTTATGTTTAAAAAAAAAAAATAATGTAATTAGTTCAGCAGGACTCAAGCAATTATTTAAAGAGAACACAAGCATCACTTACATTTGGAGAGGACTTACCCTATTATTCATCTTGCAGTGCTAGGCCTCTTCATACCTATGTACTCACATAATAGCTTACATTTAAACTTAAAATGGTCTCAGTGGCTCTCAGGGTAGTAGTCACAATGTCTGAAGCTGAATACCTCTTCATGTCTTTGCAAAAATTTGTATTATCTCATCTTCTACCAGCTTTTGAGATAAACAGAGTCACTAACAAGCAATTTGTGACCTGCTGTATGTGCTTAATAATTTAGATCTGCCTGGAAGGTCCGAGATTTACTATTTCCATTACTTGTAAAAATCCGAGGGCACTTCTTCCTCTTCCACTTTTTAAGAATGCTTATATCTTTAGTATTTATAAGGGATGTTTTCACACTGCTTTTCTAAAAATGTGAATCACTTGTTAAGCACTGCATTTCAGAATCACATCCACATTCAAATACAGACCTGAAGAAATTTATCTATGCATTTAGATAATCTTTCTATTTGTCTAGCTTTCTGAAGTGTACCGTGAAAGTTTAGAAATATACGTTAATTTTAAATCATCAATCTTTAGATGCTGTTATAATAAATTATAGACAAAAATTACTATTTAAAATTATATTTTAAAGCATTTCTTGATATATCTTTTACCCCCTTAAGTCTTCCAATATATGATGAAGATGCTACAGCTCTAAGAAAAATACTTCTATAATTTTCCCATTATCCTTAGTCTTTGACTCATTATATGAGCCTTGGGTATGATTTCCATTTCCTTAATCTAGAGAAGTACTAAAACTTGAAATGACACAAAATAAGTTAATACATATTTCTAATTATTTTATCATGTAGTTATCACAAAATGCTTTATGAAGTTAATTAAATATAAGGAAGTGGAAATGCAAATGATTATTTAGTTTCCAAGAGATAGAGAAAAAAAAACTGAACTAGCTTGTTACACTAACTGAAAGCAGAACAGATGAAATAAAAATTCTGCTCTTTTCTTCCTAAACTCTACTTTAAGAATGAATCATAAGACCAGTAGGGGAAAAAAAAAATCTCATATTAATTGACCTATATTACATTTTTATAGTTGGAGCCCCAACCCACTACTTCCCCCAGCATGAAGGCAATTATCTTTACCATCTAAACTAAATCCCTGTTTTATTTTATTGAAAAAAAAAGGCAAAACATTATTCAAGGATTCATAAGATCACTTCCCTGTAGAAGCAATACATTTGATTATACATATATATACTGAATTATTCCAACAAAGTTTAGTCCTGGTACTACAAATGTTAAAAATCTGTGATCATCTGCTTCACTGCAGCCACTCAGACAAATTAACAGGGACATTTCTGTGTTTGCACTGCTTTAATTCAACATCCCAATATGCAATTTCTCTGTATTAGTCACCTTATTTAATCAATTTCTGAGGAAAACGGGAAAGCGTCCCTTGTGCCCTTCCCCCCACAATTCCTGATCCAGTTTCAGATTCGTAGTGCAAGGGATTTACCCCAATACATAACAAACAGGAAAATGTCTAATGTAAAGGCATCTGCCTTTCTGTCAATTTGACATGTAACTTAAGTGGAACAGAATGAATATTAAATATTAAAAAAAATAAAAATCATCAATATATTTTAAGACAGGCATACTGTGAAGCTGTCAAATGAATTATGTTAATTACAGACCATCTCTAAAATTTAGAGCAGAGATTTCCTGTACACTCTTCTTACAAATACACTTTTCTCAGTAACATCAAAGGATAATCACAGCCCTAAATGGTAAAAAATATTTTAAATGAGAGTAAAATTAGGATATGGTGTGAAATTTAACTGTATTTCTATTAGCATGAGTGAAGCACAGTGATTGTTTAGGGCACTGAACTGGCCTTAGGGCTGCTCTAAATTTCTTCTAACTTCCTCTTTTCCTCCTCACTTTCCTGTCACTGTATTGCAGAACTGTGGCCTTGAGTCATGTGAAACACACTGCGGTTTGAAAGCAGAGTGACAACGTTATGCCTAGGACTGGATTTAGCCCCATTCCTGCAAGATTTTAGCTACAATTAGTTTCAGTACCATCCCTAATAAATCCTCTAAATACCTAAAAAGCAAATCAATACCTATTTCTGGCTCATTTGTTCCGCAATTATCAGCAAGTGCTGAAGCAAAGCACAGAAAATTCTAATTAGGGAAGAGGAGCGGGGCGGGAGAAAAAGAGAGAAAGTAAGCACAGAGCAGCAAGGCCAGCAGCCACAGAGGTTATGCTGCTCATGCCTGCTGTGCCAAAGGAGACTGAGATCCAGATGCCTGCCAGGACAGCCTGCTCAGCCAGCTCCATGTCCCACTTGGGGTGTTCCTCCTCACCCCAGATCCACTGAGGGTGAGCAGCAACAGCAACAGGTGACAGACATCACAAATACTCATCTGGTCGAGGTAGTTCTGGACCTGGCATTACATGTAATGGCAGCTGTCATAACCATGATGCTTGAGGAACAGCATAAGAGCTAACTATAACCTTCTCAATTGCATATTATAATTTTTTATTCAAGAAACAATCAGCCAAAAACCATCTGTTAGTTTCTTACTAACACTCACCTTCATTGTGCTCATTAGTGCAACAATACAAATACAGTATCGAATACTAAGCGTAAGTCTCCATAAATACATGTTTGGCTCAATCACTAAAAAAACATACAGTAAAAACCATCTTTCCCATTCTTCAGCACTCTGGCAGATTAAAAACATGTCTGGAATTCATCTGAAGCTACACATAGTGCATTGGAACCTGGACAGCAGAAGGGAGGAGAGCCTTTCCATCACAGAAATCGTTGAGCACCGAGGGTCAGTAGGGAAGCACTGTGTCAGCACAGATGCCCTGATTTCTGCCAACTGGAGATCTGACTCAGCAGGTACAGAATTAGCCCTCTCACTCCCTGGTCAACTAAGACAAAAATTCTTGGTTCCTACCAACAAGTGCTTTTTTATCATGACTCCCTAAGTCCTGTTAAAATAGATTTTGTTTTGATTCTGCTATGGGAAATTTCCTTTGATCTATGAAAAAGTGCATTGGTCTCAGATTAGTCTAAGTCTTCTTGTTCTTAGCAGGAAACATCAACTGCATCACTCAACAATGGAAAGGCATTTGTTCCTGTGTACATAATCCCATTGTTCAGTTGACTAGAGGGGTAATAGATATTTTATGTTTCCTTCCCCTAGTACCTAACTATTGTGGTAGCTCACAAGAAAACAACTCATTTGGAAAAGAAGTAGAGCATAATAATTCCCAAACCCCCTGTTTTCCTTTAGCTCTATATTGTCACTACATAGAAATATCTACAATATTAAATTCCCACTTATCCCACTTCTTAAAGCAAAAAAAAACAAGCAAGCATATGCCCAGAAACTCCATCTACTGTGATGAAATCTATATACAAACTATGGAATCCATACAATTGCATACAGAATTTTCCACGGACCTCCATGGTGGTCTTTTGCAGTTCCTTGACTCTAATACGTTTCTCTGTAGCCTCATCAACAGACTAAAGGAGTTTTTTCAGTGGGGGGGGAGCTTTTTGGCTTTAACATAACAAACATGCTATTTTATATTTTTCTTCTATGCATAATTTTGGAACTCTCCCCTCAGAACTGAGCCCAGTTCATAGTGCAACTGTGTTGACACATGACAGTACACCGATGCTTTGGTATAAAGGGGGATGCAGAGAGCTTCATCTTCCTCCATTGTGCCACGATGCCAAGATCACAGGCCTGCTTTTGGTCTTTTTTGGAAACTAATTCTACACTGTCTGCAAACTGCTCTCGGTATCAGAGTGTGCTCTAGCTGAGGCTGCAAGGCTCTAAGATCAGGTACAAAACAAATCTGCACCCTTCAGCAAACCAAACTTATAGCGTAGACACACTCTTCACGAACAAAAATATAGTTATAATGTAAAAGTCTAGAAAAGAAGTGTTAATAGTAGATCAAGCCTACAAATATTCAATAGCTAATTGGATAATAGTAATAAGATAACACTTAATATTCTTTACTATTAGCTATGCACGTTCAAACATAAGGTAAAAAAGATTTTGTACGTGAATAAGTACCTTGTAAATAACTTCTCCCTGTTCCAAGTTTACTAGTACCTTAGCTAACCAGCCATTATTTTTCATGCAGTAGGTTGATAAACTTGTGCACATTCAGGCTGCCACCAGCCAGAGCTGCAACTCCATTCACACTGAAACACACCTCACTAAGCTCAATAACATCCCATCCTTGCAGACTGGAAACAGATTAGAAATGGGCAATCCTTAGCACCTCACTGTATGGCTCTGCCTCACATATTTATGGATAAATAACATCCTTGTCAGTACTCTGCTTCACTCTGCTCTTGAGGGAAAATACAGATGGTCACAGAAGGTAGGGAGCAATGTCACCCTGTACTCTGGAAGTGCTTCTAAAAGTCAAGGTTTTGTTCAATTACTCCCTCCTCTCAATCACTCAAAGCACATCGACATGAAAAGAAAGAGAGGGGCAGAGAATTTGTAACCTAGTGATCTTTTTCTCTTGCTGATTGTCACAAGATGGCAGAGCACATACAGGAGAAAGTAAATCATTAAACCCATATTTTGGAATTTGCACATAAATGCATCTGTTTGCTAATTAATAAATGAAAAAACAAGCAAAGATTTTGTCTCATAGAAGTCCACATTGTTCATTGTATCAGCATAAGTTAAATTATTTACCTGTTCACTGAATGTTAGTATATATGCAGAAATATGTAGCATAAAAATAGGGTCCTCTCAATGAGATCTCACTAGACCAGGGGCTTCTTGAATCTTTGATGAGAAGTGTAGAAAGAAAATTGTATGCATGTGAGAATAGCCCAACCCTGCTTCATTATTTACCCGTGCTTTTTGTTGGTGCAAAACTGGCTGAAAAATGAGACTGGAAAACAGTGCAGACCTTAAATTTCACAGGCAATGCTATGCCATTCTATAATCAAATGACATCAGACATAACCCACCTTATTTTACCAAACTTTTTTTTTTTTTTCCAGAATATGAGAAATTTTTACAATTGCTTACTGGAGCAACAAATTACAAAATTTGAATCAGACTTCATTTTATGCAGAAGAAGTCTAGTCCTGTGTTTTTGTGTTCTAACAAGGTGGCAGTGTGCTGAGCCACTCAACAAAATCTGAATAGCAAATGCTTTCCTACATCATCCTCTTTCACCTATTGCAATGCATTTAGGTCCCATTTTTGTGGTGTATATTCTCACCAAGAGATACAGGAAATGGGTTCAGGAGAAACTGTGTTCCTTTAAATCTTTCTGCTGTCATCTCTTCTTGGATCCTATAATGGTAGAGGTCCATAGCTAATTGTACATGGGTGTATTTCTAGTGAATTACTTGACCCTCCTCTCCCCAAATTATTCTCTACTCACACATCTTTCAAAGCACTAATTCCCTTTGTACCAAAGCAAACCTCAAGTTATACCTGTTCGGCATTTTAACTTTAAAAAGTGCAATGTGAACACCTGTTTTAGTTGATAGCCATCTGTTTTCGAGAAATCAAAACCTTAATAACACGGAATTAACAGATGGAAAGTGAGGCCTAGACTGAGCAGGTTACTGTATGCGTCAAGATAACATAAAAAGTGATATTTTTTATGAATTATTCACATCCTCCATTATTCTGTTCTCATCTATCTGGACTGATAACACATCACCATTCATTTGCTCCTTAAGGGACTTGCCATTCAAAGGCAATTGAAGATCTTTTAGGATTTGGCCCATACTAAATGGATACTTAACTATTGAAAAAGTTACCTCAAATAGGCAATTCCGGCAAATTCCCTGTGGACAAATTCTAAAACTAAATGCACTAAAGATTTTAGCAGGAGCTCAAAATTGGGTGTTGGGTGTATATGTGCTGAAGAAAAAAAATGTTGAGTAGCCTCCACATATCAGTATGTTGCAACCATATTTCCAAAAGAAATAACATCAAACTTGTCAACATCGTAAGAAAAACTAATAAAAGTGGCTTCAGTGTTTTCTTCTATACCTATCGCTCCTTCCCTGACACAAAGTCTTCAGCTCCAGAAAAAGAGTTTTAAGGACTGGAGCTGTGTGTGGTAGGCACACAAGAAGGCGAGGACTGAGATGACAGGAACAGCCTACACACAGTATAGGTTAGTGGCAGAAGGAGCATGGCCAGTCCCATCAGATCCACATGGGATCTTTTCCTCAGGGTGACAGCTGAGAGACTGGGACCATGTCCCAGCTCATATCTATGAAGGTGAAGCCCGGCCAACCAGTCCCATTTTTCCTATTCCCACAGAGCGAATTAAAGTGCCTCCGGAAAAGTTCCCTTTAAAAAGGGGTTTGGGAAAGTATTGATTTGCCTTTTCCAAATGCTGAGGCAAATGCTAAACAAATTGGAGCAGCTGGCAGAATAGGTAGAAATCAAGATAAACGTGAATACTATCCTAAAATTGTGTTCACAGCAGTCATTAGAGAGTGAAAAAGACTATAGAGAAAATTTAAAATTTTAAAGTTTTGGATGTATTTTAAATTCTTTCGTATCAGGAGAACGGAAATACAACTTACTATATGAATCCAGGTCAACTTAAAAATGGCATTTTTAGTTTGTTAAACTGAACCAAATATTTTATTTCCAAGATACTGTGAACTTCAAATTGCTTCTATTATGGGATTGAAATAGCATTTGAGTACTTAACTGCCTACTGTTGTCCTCTAGGTTCCTGAATTCAGTTAAGTCTCTAAGTTCTGTATAACATCAAAAATTGCAGTTCACAACTCAGAAAACCGTGAAAAAAAAAAATGTGAACATGCTGCATCTAAAGAGCACTTTCAAATGCACTTTAATCAAAACGATTTTTTTTTCAGTTTATAAAACCTTCAGTAAAATGACCTTCCTTACCCTAGTAGTGTTTTCACTTACAAAAAAAATTGTTAATTAGTGCTTTCTAAAACAATTTGCAGGTTTTCTGTGGCAAATATATTTCTAAATTATCCATTCATTTTTTCTTAATTTACACGCCTACTGAATTTCACTGTGTCCTAATTTGTTGGGCTTGTGGTCTACACTTAGCCATTAACACCACTTAACAGTTGTTAAATAGTATAATCACCTGTTGTTATCTTGATGTAGATTCAATTCCAGTGCTAATTGCTCTCAGTGTGCTGGTCATAAAATGATTCCATGCCATATTCTGTATGTTCTACTTGGAGGAAATGTAAAGTGAAATGGATTGTATTGTACCTCAGCAGAAGAATTCAGTTTAATGAAAAAGCCATATACTTAGGAGAGTTATGAGCTGAATATTGATGTGGTCCCATTTTGAAAAGTCAAAAGAATTACAAGGCAGATTTGGGGTGACTGTTCAGAGCAGAAGTCTGGTTTGAAGCCAGCAATGCAGTTGCCCATCTGCTTTTCAATGACCAGTAGGGAGGATAGAACACACTCAATTCCTACAACATTTCAAGAAGTGAACTGTTTGAACAAGAAAAAACTCTCATCTTGCAATTTGATTTTATTTTTTTCATTATTTGAAACTCCATAAATGTCCAAAATTTGTGCATTTACTGTTGGCTAGAATGGTGGTGAGGTCTCCAGGTGGGTCACTGCCCGCTGCTGGAGTCTTACACCTCCTCTACCACCATGAGAAGTAGCTGCACTAGTGCAACTGCAAAACTACTGACAGGAAGAACAAATCGACCATGTGAACAGAAAATATTTCTTTTCTATACTACCTAGCTGAACAATTTCTCCCGGTCTCCGAGTTTGGACTAGAATGTGGGAATTATGGCCGTCCTTTAAAGCTCTGATTTGTGGAAACCCATTGTGAAGACAGGGACA